>JAJEJO010039713.1:15040-34506 GCA_020662805.1 Glaucomys volans | reverse complement strand
GAATGTTATTGTCATTTTGATGAGGATTGTATTGAATCCTTACATTCCTTTTAGTAGTTTGGCCATTTTGATAATGTTAATTCTGCCTATGCAAGAGCATGAGTTGCCATTCCATTTTCTATGGTTTCTTTCAATTTCTTTCTCCAGTGTTCTATGATTTTCATTTTAGCACTCTTTTACCACATTGGTTAGATCATTTCCAACAACCTGCAATTTTTGAGATTTTTGTGAATGTAGTGGTTTTGTGATTTCTTCCTTGGCTGAATCACTGTTAGAGTATAGAAAAGGAATTTATTTATGTGTGTACATCTTGTGTTCTGCTGTTTTGGTGAATTGATTTATAATTGCTAGACAGCTTCTGTTGAAGTTCTTTAGGTCTTCTACTTACAGGATCATGTCATTTGCAAGCAGATGACTTCTTTTCCTATTAGCATCCCTTGATTTCTATCTCTTGCCTAATTGCTCTCTTTAGTGTTTCAAAAACTATAATGCACAGGAGAGGTGAGAATGGACAACTTTGTACTTAATTTGAGACAAAATACATTTAATTTTTCTCCATTTGGTGTGATGTAGGCTGTGATTTTGTGACTCATAGCTTTTATAATGCTGAGGTAAGTTTCTTCCATCCTCATCTTCTCCAGTGTCTTAACATGAATTGATGCTGGATTTTATAAAAAATACTCTTTTGGGCATCTATTGAGATGATGCTGTGTTTGCTGTCCTTAATTCTATCTAAATGGTGAATATCTCTTACTGATTTGTGAATGTTGAAGCAACCTAGCTTCCCTGGGATGAAACCCATGGTGTATTACCATCTCTGTGCTTTTCATGCAGGTTGGTAATATTTCATTAAGCAATTTTCCATGTTAGTCCATCAGGGCTATTGGCCTGAAGTTTTCTTTCCTTGATGTATCCTGTCTGGTTTTGACATCAGGATAACATTGGATTCAAAGAATGTATTTCAATTTCATGGCCTGATTAGAGAAAGCCTTTTGTTAGCACTTCTGTAAAGGTGTGGTAGAGCTCAGCTGAGAATCCATGCAGACCTGAGCTTTCCTTTATTAGAAAGCCTTTATTGCTATTTGCATTCAATTAATTGGTATTTGTCTGTTTAGGTTCTCCATCTCTTCTGGTTTCAATTTGGGTAGGACATGTGTGTCTAGGAATTTGTTAATGCCTTCTGGATTTTCCCACTTATTGGAGTCCAAATTGTCAAAAGTGTTTTTAATGACCCTCTGGCTTTAAGAAGTGTCTCCAGTAATATATTCTTTTTGAACTCTGATTTCATTGATTTGGGTTTTCTCTCTCTTCCTTTTGGCTACTTGACTGAGGGTTTGTGAATCCATATTCATCTTTTAAAAAAAGAAGATCTTCCTTTCATTTTTTTCATTCTCAATTTCATTAATTTCAGCTGTCATCTTAGTTATTTCCTATACTCTCCTGTTTTTGAATTTAGTTCGTTTTTCATTTTCTTAGGCCTTGAGGTGCAGCATAAGTTTATGTATTTGAGAACTCTTTTTTTTTTAAGGTAGGCACTCAATGCTGTTCGTTTTCCTCCTAGAACATCTGTCATAGTGTCCCAGAGATTTAGATATGTTTTTTCTCTTTTCTCATTTGCTTGGAAGAGCTTCTTGATATCTATTCTAATCCTATTTGAACCTTTCCATATTTTAATAGGTCACAGAGATGAGAGCTCAGTGAAGACAGGAGGGGGGGCAATGCTGGAAGTGAGAAGAAATTGGATGCAAGTGTATCAGAACAGAAGAAGCTGGCCTGGTGTGTGGACACAGATCCCACATGGGGACTTTCCTCTGGCCAACAGAGGAACCTGGTGAAGGTCACATTACCCACATAACTGAGGGGAGTCGTGGTACTCCAAGGGTTCTGGTGTGAAAAAAGCTGACCTTCAACATGGTGGAAAGAACGCTTGCTTCACATTATCAGTTAATGAGAACAAGGTCAGCAAGGTTCCTCTGTATAAGTTTTTACAAAGGAATAAAACACAAACACTCAGTGTTTCTAATGATTTAAATCACTGTGCACTAAGCACTCTTTATTGTTAACATTTCCCTATATGTCAAACTGACATTGAACTCACACATTGAGTGTTCTCAATGTTTTGACAGACACTGTAAAGGTGGAAGAGTGATCATTATTTTTCATGATCACTTTGGAGATGGATTCTGAGGGTTTCGGTTTGCAGTGTCATTTTTATAATCCTGCTCATCCTTGGAGAAAGATGGCTGCCTTTATCCAGGGCAATACTGATGTTAGTAAGTGCTAAGGGAAAACCACTCGGGTTAAGGAGATCCTTTTTTTTCTTTTCTTTTCTGGGTTTGAGGCATTGGATACTTAGTTAGGTATTGGATACTTATTTAACCAATTAAATTATTGGTTTAATAATTCTTATTAAACCAAAATGTTTCTCCTTTGAGAACTTCAAGAAGGTTGTGGAGGAGGTGTAGGAAGGAAAAACAAGGCAGAATGACCGTTGAGAGCAAGGACATGGGTGCTTGATGGCCACCTGAAGCCAATGGAGGAGGGCCATACTGATGTGGTCAATGGGGCTTGTTCACCACATTCTGAGGAGGTGTCCTAGAGCACGCCTCAGGGCCCCTGCTCAGGACCATGAGTGTAGACTCAGCAATCGGGCATCAGGGACTGAGAAGAGGAGCAACAGGGGCCTTTCAGCTGGTGGATGTCCTGGGAGGGAGATATTTGGAGCAGAGTCTACAGAGGTTCATCCAGAGCTCCTTCTCTCAGGCTGAGCACTATTGAGCAGGAAGAAGTTGGCAGAGACTGAGGGTCACAGGTAGCAGGGAGCCATGAAGGATCTGTGGGAAATACATCCTCATTCAATTATCTGCTCTCCATTTATCACTTTTCTCCTGAGAGCTATGAGGTCTTGGTGTGGCCATCCTGGGAGGTCATTCCTGAGTGGACCAACAGACCCAAGCCAGGGCTCTTCGCTCAGCATCCCTTGTGTCCTGACTCCCCTTCTCTCTCCCTTCAGCTTGTCCACACTGAGGGTCAGAATGGAGCAACCCACCTAGAACTTCTCTACATTGCTTGATACTGTGGAATCTTCTGGACTATGGAGGCCTCGCAATGGACTAATGTAAAGGTCGTCTCCAAGGGACACACCTAATCAGCTGGCACTCATGGCACACCAGGTGACCTTCATCTCTGGAGGCCCTAGGACTCAGTGGACACCCACTGCCAACCCTTGACCTTCTCATCTCCTATCCACTCCACACACTTACTGGGATGTGGGGACACCACAGCAGTTGCTTGAGAATCTGAGGTTCCTGAGGGGTGTGTGCCAGGTTCTCTAGATCCCACTGACTACATATATTCCCAGGTGGGCTGGCACTCCTGCTGACCCTGTCCCTTCTGCAGCAGCCTGCAAACTACCCTTTATCCACAGGAGTTACATCAGGTTTTCTGCTCCCCTTGGATGTAAATGGCAGAGACACTGACCTCCAGTAGGATTTTGACACCAAGTTACAGGGCTATGTGATATGACACAAGTGTAGAATTCACTGCTTCTGAAAATCAAGGTACAAGAGGAGATACTAGAATGTATCCTGGGACACACACTTTGTCCTGGCTGGCCTGCTTAAGCCTGTGGTTGAAGCTGAGAATAAGAGATTCCTTATGCCCATTCACCCACCCTCAGGTCCCAGGCTGTCCTCACTGAGGAAGATGAAAATGTGTGTCCATGCCCATTGCACACCCCCAGACATGCTGGGTCCCAATTTGATCCTCACCATCCCATGTAGAGAGATTATAATCATGTCCTGCTAAGGAATCTGAGGCCTGGGCATTTTAGGGAGGGTCACAGCATAGTGGAATCCTAACCCAGAATCTCCTCCCTGGAGTCTGGTATGGTGATATTTTTGGACCAAGACAAGGTTCCACTGTCTTGAGGCCACAAGATCAATTTCTGGTGGGCCAAACTTATGGGTTGAGCATCATTCCATGGTGAGAGAGGTGAGCAAGGCTGCCCGCTCAGTGCCTTGCGTCAGTTCAATGACCCTGAGTGTCAGGACCTTGGAGCCTGTTAAGGTTGGTGCAGGTTGAACTAATGAAATCCCTGACCAGACACATAGTGATGAGTCAAGAAAGAGGCTCTTATACTTAGGAGGGGCCTTAAACTCCACCCAGTAGACAACCACTCCAGTGCTAGGTCACCTGATGTCTTTCTGTTGGATACCCAAAGCCAGATCCTGGGCAGCAGACCTCTGGAGTTTTTGCATTTTACCAAGAGCCATGTTTACATTTACTCACACTTTAACCAAACGTGAACTGGCTTAACCTCAGGAAGAGATACCTTTGGCATCTGGTGTCTGAACACATATTTGGAAAGGGTACTTATTAGCTGTGGCATTTCAGGGCTATTTCTCAGCATCAGTTCTTTGGGGAAAGAAAATGACAAGCTAAGTGTGAGTTATCTGATGGTAAAGGGAAGGGTGAGAGCCAAGGGCCTTCTTGGTAATATTGTAAATTTTTTTTGTTTCCTAGAGCCAGAAAGTAACAAAGCAGAGGACTGGTTCCTAGAGGTAATTCCAAGAGTAGCAGAGCTTCAGGGGAGGTGTCATTCTCAAGGTGAAAGGCTTTCTCTGTTTGGAGAGGGTCCTGATGGGGGAGTTTTAGAACGGGAGATGAGGCCTAGGGACCCATGGATCAAGGCACTCAAATGCCTTCAGTCCACTCTGGGTTGCTGATCACAGACTCAGTAGGATGGTCTCAAACTAACTCTGCTCCATGAATATCCAGTGCCATCTTCTGAGCTCTATCCCAACAAAAATTCTTCTCCTGCATCTTGTAATCCCCACTGCAACCAGGAGAAAATTAATGCTGTGGGTGCACTTTATAGAGAGTTTCTGGGATGCACCAGGCTGCTCTTGGGCTGGCCATCATGAGGCACATTTTGTGGTGGTGTCCAGGCAAGTCAAAGGAAATTGGCAGAGTCTCAGAACAATAAGTTTATCCTCCTCCCATAGAAATCATATTAAGAAGATCAAGGGCTGGGGATATAGCTTAGTTGGTAGAGTACTTGCCTTGCAAGCATGAGGCCCTGGGTTCAATCCCCAGCATCGCCCCCCCCACCAAAAAAAAAAAGAAAAGAAAAAAGAAAAAAAGAAACCCTAAGCAAGAACAAAAAGGAAAAACAGAGGAAATAGAATTTCAATAAAATTGATTATAGGAAAGTAATAGAGAAGTTCATTGAAACAGAGTGATTGTCTCTTTGAACGATCAATAAATTGAAAATTCTCATGCAAACTAATGAGAGAGTGAGATTGAGAGTGACAGCGAGTGAGTGTGAGAGAGAAACACTACTAACCTCAAGACTGTACAGGGTGTACTGCTACAGATCCTGCAGATGTTGGAGAGATTGTAAGAAGTTACATGGAGCAAACCTGCAGGCATAATTAAAGTGGACACCTTACATAAAATGGAACAAATATGCCTCATGGAGAACAACCTAGCCTGGTACATTCCAAATGAAATCTAGCCTGTGAATGTCTTTAAAATGCTCAGGAAATTCATCATTTTAAAACTTGGGGAAATGCTTCTTGATGCCCAGATGTTTTCCTAGGGTTCGATGTACCCTGCACTTAAAGATTAATTAAAACCAATTTTGGTGCTTGAAATATTGCTATAGAATGTATTTTGAAAAACTTGAATACCTAGTGAAAACATTTCTAATGATTAGAGACAATTATCATTGATTTTATTAACTGGGATAATGTTGTTGGATTTGTAGAGAAATGTCCTTCCTCATTTGACCCTTCCTGCTGTGGGCACCACTTGCACTGGTGAGAATACCTGGCTAAGCAATTAGCAGATATTTGGCAGCCTTCATGCATCTCCTACTGTGAGGGACATTGTCATTCACTTCGTGTCATTACTCCTCCTGCCAACAAACACAGGGACAATTCAGTGGCCCAGTGTTGACCTAGCACATGAGGCCTATGATCAGACCTGCTGGAAGGAACCTGGACCTTGAGAATGTCTTCCAGGATCCAGACACACTCCTGATGTTACACAGTGCAATAACTCATATTAGGCCACAGAATGGGGTCTCCAGACAATTTTGGGTCCTTGAGAGAAGGAACATTTCTTTCATTAGCAAAAATTTGCTTTATAGGTGGGTGGTGTCCTTGTCCTCAGTGATTTCAGATTTGCCTTGAGCAGTGCAGACAATTTCCAGGTGTCAGGGCAGGAAGTCATCAGCAGCACCCCCTTTGCTCTCCTAGACTCCCTTGCTGTCAACTATGAATTCACAGCAAATAAGGAGAATGGAGAAAAGATGAAATTTGCATGTTTTGATGATGGTTTGAGGGTCATCATTGCTGTTGGTCTGTTATCACAAATAAATAGGCAAACGAGATCCCTGTGGAAACCACTGAAGGTCACCCAGGGTCCTGTCCAAACAGTTTCCACACTCTCAGAGAGTCCTTTCCTGGATTCACCTAGAAGGAACCAGAGTCTGCTGGGTGTGGTGACAGATGTGCATGGAAAATTCCTATCTGGAATGGAGACTGGGCAGAGGTGGACAGGATAAGCTGGAGGGAGAGGCCTTGAGGAAGGAGAAGAGACTGACTGTCAGGTGCAGAGATAAGAGCCAGGACAGTGTGAAAGGGTTTTCCCCTCCTGCCCTTTTCTCTTAATATCTGTTAATGTCAGAAGATCCCTGAAGGAATGGACCAAGATCTTCACAATTGAGACTCTTGGAGTGAGGACAGGGGACCTCAGGTGACGTGAATGTTCTAATCCATATTAATAGACATGTACATTACTCTATAATGAAACAGAATAGTCATCATAACTGATGAATCATTACAAGCATCACAAACTCAAGCCCCTGAACAGGTACTGAGGAAACACTGGTGAAAGGATCTGGAGGACATTTGGCTGTTGTTGATCTTCAGATGGGTCCTTTGAAGAATCCAGATTTCTCATGAGCACCCAGCACCTTCTATAGCAGTTACCAGTGAGCAAACACCATGAATGTTGGTATCAGCAAATGTTGACCTCACTGCCTGACCTGTGTCCAACACTCAGAGGGCACAAGATGGAGGGTATCACTGAAGAAGTGGGGTCTACTAGACCCCAGCAGCCTGAAGTCCCTACAGGGGTTAGGGACTCTGATCATTGGCCACTTATCAAGTGCTGCTCAGTGTCCTGATGCTGGCCTGAGCCCTCCAGAGCCACTCAACTCTTGAACCCCACCTGCCCCGTGATGTGGTCCTAGTGAGTCCATTATGGGATAAGGTTCAGAGAGGTTTGTAGCCAGCCAAGGGCACCAGCCTGGGGGAGAGGGGAAGAGAGAAGTCTCCTTTCACACACACAGGAATTTTATTTAACACCTGCTCCTTTTCTGCTGAGCCTCAGGGTCCCCTTCTGTAGAGAGAGATTAAAAGCACCACCCTGCAAGATGACGGGGAAGGCAGTGCACAGTGTAGGCATGCAGGAGGAGCCTAATAAATGACTCCTGTGCCTGCTATCATCTTTCATTCTGAAACCACACATTCTTTCTTTGTACCTAGAAGGAGCAACAAATTCAGTGGGACCCCAGGCAAAGCCTCCCTCCTGCTCCTGCAGGTGCTGGAGATCCCGAGTGAGAGGAGGGGCAGAAACCACTGGTGATGATGCTCCACATGCTTTTCTGCCCCCACCCACTCCTCCACTGCCCAGGTGCTGGGAGGCTAATGCAGGCCCTCAGGCATGCTGGGCAGGCATCTGCCACTGAGATGCACCTTGGTCGTCCACCTATTTTCTTATTAATCTCCACTGCAAGCAAGGTGGCCACAAAATTCTCACACCACAAATAGCATCACAGGGGTCTCCTCCAGAGAAGAAGCTTCTAGAAAGTGGGGGTCTGTGAAGGAACAAGGGACAGATTCCTGAGTGACCTTTTGGTCCTCAAGGCAGGAAGTGCTATGTGCTGAAGAGCTAGGACTTGCTGGCTCCGGTTCCTGTTCAGCGGTAGACACGTATAGGGGTCCCAGACTGATGCTGGATCCTTGTGGGCTGTAGGGAGAGCCCTCCATGGGCCCCAGAGAGCTGAGCCCAGCACAGGCTGTTCTGAAGCATGCACACCCTAAGGGCTCCCATGCTCTCCTCCATTGACAGAGGAAATAATAAACACATTCCTTCTATAGCTTCTGGACAACTAGCTCACAGAATTTCAGCTCTGGATGTGTGTTAGAAAATTCTTGAGTGAGTAAAAACTTAGATGTCCAAAACTGTGTCACACCTATTGAAGCAACATTTCTTGGTGGACTCTGGATCTGGGCATATGTTTTGTCTTCTGTTCCCCATGTGATTCCTATGGACAGCAGTGGGGAGTCCCCTGACCCCACCCACCAGAACAGTAAAAACAACTACAACATTTTCATAGAAGGAACTATTTTGGGGTTTTTAAACAATAAAGCAGCTCTCTGTGTCTTGCTGTTGAATCTCCCTATGGAAAGGAATTGTGGCTGACATTTGGGAGAGGTTTTTCAGTCAACATTGGATACAGAATATGAATATAAGTGCTGTCCTGAGTTTCGGGGAGATAGATGAGGAGGAGAAATGCTCATTTTCTGCTCAGGGGTTCAGGTCAGGATCTTTATTGAGCCCTTACTGTGCCCTGGCTCCTCTGAGGAGACATGTCTACTCCCAGGGTGGCAAGGAACATGGGCTGGATTCAAATCTTGGCTCTATTCCCCATACTGGCATTAACGAGCTGTGTGTAAGAGGGCATGCCAAGTCCTCCAGCTCCCCAGGGGTCAACAGGGCTGGGTGAGGTGTGCAGATCCATAGTGTGCTGAGGATCTCAGACTCATGACTTAGGAAGAGCATGCAGGCCTCTTGCAGGAAATACAAGTGAGCACCTGTGCTTCCTGACCTGGGAGCCCCTATGTCACCCACATGGGGAGTGCTCCCTGGTTGAGGGTCTCAGCTGTGCTCCTACCCTGCAGTGTCTGTGAGGGCTACTCCCTGAGACTCAGGGATTTGCTGACAGGCCCAGGATAAAGGTTCTACCTCCTGGTTTCTCCTCCAGCAAGACTCCCAGTTGTACAGGCAAGCTGAGCCTCTCAGAATCCTCCCAGGGTGCTGTTTCGGAACAGAAAGTAAAGAGAGCATGACCTGCCCACTCCCTGCTCTGGAGGCCTTGGTCCTCATGGGAGGCCCAGGAACACTAACTTGATGGGAGAAGAACTTTATGCTGTTACCAGCTGTTTCCAGAGCATCCAAATGCACAATGGTTCACAATGGGCCTCACGTGCCTGGGGCACAAGGTGAGGACTCACCCACACATGGGAAGTGCTCTCTGAAGCCAGCAGAGTTGGTCTGGCTCTGTGATTGGCAAGTCCCTCAAACCCTCAGAGCCCTCAGCTGTGGAGCCACAGGGCTGGGCCAGACTGGACAAGGTCAGAGCTGTGGAGCAGGCAGGTGAGGGGTGCAGATGTCCCCATTTAACAGCCCTGGAGCCTGGATCAGATAGCATGGCCTCCACAGGCCTCTGCCTCCCTGACCTGCAGAAGGGGTGACAGCAGACCATGACATGAGCACCCAGTGCTGCTCCTGCTTCTTAGTGTGGCTCCCAGAATGGAGGGTGTCACCCTGACCTCCTGTCACACTCCAGGGACGAGGAGTCAGCTGTACTCACCTCGCACAGACAACTCGGTGCCTGGTCCAGACTGAACCTCCTTGTTTTCAGTGCTGGATTTCTGGACCTCACAT
Organism: Glaucomys volans; assembly: GCA_020662805.1. Classification (NCBI taxonomy): domain Eukaryota; kingdom Metazoa; phylum Chordata; class Mammalia; order Rodentia; family Sciuridae; genus Glaucomys; species Glaucomys volans. The sequence goes on along the minus strand of JAJEJO010039713.1, from coordinate 24,765 downwards.
AGTAATAGGTGCTGGTGTCTGCTGGGGTGACGTTACTGATGCGGATGGAAAAGTCCCTGTTGTCCCTCTTTGTTATACCTGAGACTTTTTTCACTCAGAGAATGTGACCTTCTATGAACTTTTAGATTAACTCCCAGCCTGGTACTCTCCCCTTAAACCATTTTTCAGGCCCTGTGGTAACTATGGAGGTCATGGGAGGTCACAGTGCAGTGCAGAGTGGCCGACTCTCCAGCAGTGACAGTTACTGACTTCTCAGGCTGAATCACCTGCAGCCCCTGTGCAGCTGCTCCTGGAGGGAGACACAGGTGGTCACTATGCATCCTGGGGGATCCCCTTGGTTTACCTCCTGTCATCAGCAGTGCCTGTCACTGACACAGTGCTCACAGGGTGGCCTTGGGCTCAGCACAGGGTGTGTGTCCTCACACTGAGCCTCCATGGCCTGCACCTCCCCACTGTGAGACACCTGCACCTGAGGCCCAGGGCCCTGAGCCAGCTGGAAGGAGGGGATTTGAGGGACTGAGCCTTCCCTGAGCTCTCAGGTGTCACCAACTATTTGTTGCTCTTCCCTTTCTGACCACAAGGTCTCTGGCACTGCATGGACCATGACATTGGGAGGGTTCATGTGCCTCTTGAGACTCCTGAGCTGTGGGAGAAGTGGTGGGTGCAGTTAGTTGGACATGCATTTGATTAGTCTCTGGCTCAGCTTCCCTGTTCCAAGAGATCCCTAGCTGTCTATGGGTTTCCTCCCTCAGCCTGGAGTGGGCATGGTGCATATGACAATGAACATGAAACTGAATTAAGAAATGAAACACTGCTGAGGCCCCTAGTGTATTCCCCAGTGTGATCACATTGTGTCAGTCTTCCAATGCTGATGTGACAAATGACTGCAAACTCAATGCCCCAAACATCAGAAATCCATCACATCATGGAGTGAACATCAGAAGCCCCAATGTGCTGTCACTGACATCCTCCAGGGTCATGGGAGCTGCTGCATGAGGAGGCTCTGTGCCTGGCTCTGCACATCCAGGGGCTGCCTGAGCTGTTTCCCATCCCCCTCTTTCACCACCCTCTTGCCTCCCCAACCCACATCCTTCCCTGGCTCTTACCCTCCCACATTCTTCTCATCAGTCCCATAATGATCTGTTGGATCCAACCTGAGAAGAGACCAACAGCTGCCTCAGCCATACTCGAGGAAGGTATAGACAAATCAACTAAGGAAATAGGTAATATTATCAGCAAATTGAGAACCTCAAAGAGAGAGAGAGAGGGTGAAATGAGCCAAGGAGGAATTTGGGTGATGATAAGCTCAATTAACTCAGAAGTTCACTGGACATTCCACAAAAGGTTTGAAAACCCAGCTAAAAATATCACCAAATGTAAAGCAGGAACTATTGACTTCGTTGAGTCTGAAGTTCAGAAAAGAAAAAGAAAAAAATGAAGGTTAAAAAGAACCCAAAGGCCATTCAGAACACAAGCAAGCATGTTGACATGCACACGAGAACCCCAGGAGAGGAGAAAGAGGAAGGGCAAAGTTCATTTGAAAATAAATGTCCTCCACAATCTTGAATGTGATCAATATATGAATGTGCAAATCCAAGATGCTGGCCAACCTCCAGGGACAATCCAGTGGCGCAGACCCACACTGAGGCACCTTGCAACCAATCTGCAAAGGCTGAAGTAAAGGGTACAAATCTGAAGCAGAAAGAGAGGCATGATCTGCATATACAGGAGATTTTTTTATCTAGATCTTATTAATGGGAACCTTATGTAGAAAGTTGAAAAAGATGAATACACACACACACACACACACACACACACACATACACACCATGAATTCTATACCTGGCACAACTATCCTTCCAACATGAATGAGAAATGAAGATATTACCAGACAAACAAAAACCAAGCAGGTTACTAACTCTGGAAATGACCTCCATGAAAGTCTATAGGAGGCCATGGTGTTGGAATGAAAGGATGTTAGATAGAAAGGCCAAGTTTTAGCACCAAATAAAGATCTGTTGTATCATGAATGTTGTAAAATTCCTTATGCCTCAAAATCCTCACAGCAGATGTGAACACGCCATTCAACACACAGGTATCAATTCAATGAGCTGTTCTCAGCCCAGAGTCCCTTGGTGCTGACCCTGGACTGTGATGTACTGCCATCCAGACACACCTGTGAAACTCCTCACAGTGTCAGCCTGGGTGATCTGCAGGGACCCCTAACATGGCACTTGACCCGGTGTTCTCTCTAGATACTGTGTGCCTGATAAATCCTTGAATCCCAGATCCTCTTCAGATGCAGTTCCCACAGCTGTGTTGGTGGCTCAAGCCTTAGGTGGCTCGTCTGTGGGATTAATGTTCACATGGACAGCACAGTGACCATGAGGCAGGGAGGTTCTCAAGTCAGGTGCAAAGTCCCTGGGGCATGGCCCCTGACTGCTTGTGCCTGGCTCCCGGGCTTTCCCGAAGGTTCCAACTCCTTCCATGGCAGCCTTCCCAGGTGATGGGTGTCTCCTTGTACAAGGAAAACAGAGGAAGGAACAATGTGAGTCCTCTTTCCTTGAGATGCCCAAAGAAGTAATTTGAGGTTATAAATGTCCCCTGGGTAACGTGCTTACACTTTGAAGTGCTGCTAATTTCAACAGGCTATGAATTTCTCCCTTAAAATTAATTGGTCACAAGTAAAGAATTTTAAAGCACAGTTGAAACCAATATTATTCTTCTGGATGAAAACCTCAGCTCTTCTCCAATAGTCAACATTGTATTTTGTGATCAAATATCTGACAAGGACAAATTAAAGGAGGAAAGGTGTTTTTCAGCTCACAGTTCCAGAGGTCAGTCCGCTGTCAGTTGGCACCAAGGAGGGCTTGTGGTGGACAGCTACTTAGTCCATGGCAGTCAGCACCAGGAACCCGAGAAGGGAACAGAGGGAGAGAGAGAAAGAGGTAAGAAAGGGGAATGAGAGAGAGGGAGAGGGAGAAAGAATGGAAGAGAGCTGGTGTTGGTGGGAAGATCGAGTGCCCACAAGCATCCAGGGACACATAACCATACTTGGGGACAGGCCACAGTGACCTGCTTCCCTAGCCAGTCCACACCTGCCTACAGTTTCCACCGCACTCTGATTACATCTCACTCTTGTCAGAATGGCTGTCACCAATAATACAGACTCTAGATGGTGGTGAGGATGTGGGAAAAAGGGAACTCTTACTGTTAGAGAAAGTGTCCCTTAGTAATGTCCCCACTATGGAAATCAGTGTCGATGTTCCTCAGTAAACTAAAAACAGAACTGCGGTGTGATCCACTCCACCACTGCTGGGCATTTATCTTAAAGAATCAGTCAGTGCACTGCAGATGTAGCTGCACACACATTGTAATGGTTTACACATGAGCTTCCCTCACCAGCTCATGCAGGAAGTTTATTGGTGAAATGACTGGGTTCTGAGGGCCTTAGCCTCATCAGTGTCTCAATCCCCTAATAGGGATTAACTCAGTGGTAAGTGCAGGCAGGTCGGTTGTGAATGGGGGTTGTGGCTTCATGGGGGCATGACTTTGGGTCTCATTTTGGTCAGAGAAGGGAATTCTCTCTCTCTCTTTCTCTCTCTCTCTCTCTCTCTCTCTCTCCTTCATGGTGGTGATGTTCTGACTAGTTTATTCTGCCCCACACTTCTGCTATGATATTGTGCCTCATTCATGCCCTGAGGAATGGAGCCTCTGTGGGCTGAGACCTCTGAAATTGTGAGCCCCCCCACAGCAGAAAAAAAAAAGAGGACTAACTCACCCATGTTTATCACAACCCATAGTAACCAACTTATGGAATCACCTACCTGTCCCCCAGCAGATGAATGGATAAAGAAAATGTGCTGTATTTAGACAGTGGAATTTTATTCAACCATATAGAAGAAGGAAATTGCCCCATTTTCAGGAGAGGAATGTCACTGGATATCATCATACCAATCAAAATAGTTAAGACTCAGAGAGACAGCCACTGTTTACTTCTGTATGTGGAAGATAGAGGGGGAAACCAGAATATCATGAAGGCAGAAGGGAGGGAAGGGAACAGGGAGGGGATGGAGAGGGCAAAGAGGCATGAGGGGATTCTGATGGAAATTTAGTCCTATATGTTATATGCATGTACGACTAGGCCACAGGATACCCATTTTTGTAAAATTCCTATGTCCTGCCCTCACCATGAAAATAAAACAGTAAAGAAGAAAGAGGAAGAAAGCCCCCTGCACCTTCCATGCTGCCTTCCCAGGCAGAGGAGGGGGGACTCCCCTTGCAGAGCAATGGTGAGGGAAGGTCCAAGCTATGTCAGCGTCATGGCCACTGGAAAGCTTCACAGTCAACACAGGCTTCAGCCAGTTAGGGGAGCAGCCTGGAGCCTCCACAGTAGCTGTGCATTGGAGAGGATCTCAGCTCATCTCCCCACCAACCCCAGAGCCCAGGCTGCTGTGCTGGTGCCATGGTAAGAAGTGAGGTGCTGTCTGAGTTTGTCCTGCTCAAAGGGATCAGAAACCACTAGATGTCCCCCCACTCTGCTACCCCACAGCTCACAACGTAATAAGGGAAAGAAATTAGACATCAATGATAAACTAAAAAAATAGAGGCTACTCTAAGAACTTGAGACTAAATTATTCAATATTGAATGACAAATTATTGTAGAAAATATAAGGAATGAAATAAAAAATACTTACAGGTAAATGAGAATAGTGATATAACACCTAAAAATCTCTGGGACATAGGAAGCAAGTTGTAAGTTGAAACTTCATTCCTTTGAGATTATTCTGTTCTTTAATTTATTTTATTTTATTTGTTCTAATTAGTTGTACATGACAGGGGAATGCACTTACACAATTTGATTAATCTTACGTAAGTAGAATGTAATGTCTTATTTTTGTGATTATACATATTGCAGGATCACATCAATCATGCAGTCATACTTGTACATGAGGTGGTGATGTTTAAAAGAAGGGAAAGAAATAAAAGAAATATCCTAATTTTACTCTCAAAGCCCTGGAAAAGGAAGAAGAAATCAACACCACAACCAGTAGGAGACAGGAAATATTTAATATTGGAGATTAAATTGATAAAATTGAAAAAAAAGCAAAAAATCAATGAAATGCAAAGTTTGTTCTTTGAAAGAACATAGATTTAGGGATAACCATTATCCAAGCCAACAAAAACAAACATAGAGAAAACTCAAATAACTATAATTCGTGGTGAAAGAAAACTATCACTATGGGCACTATTAAAATAAAATGATATTCAGTATTATTTAAAAATTCACACTTAAATTGAAAATCCTGAAGACATTAGCAAATTTCTATAGACATATGACCTACTCAAATTAATCCAGACGATGTACAAAATTTAAGCATATTTATTTAAGAAAACAGTGAAAATGTCATCTAAAGTCTACCAAGGAAGGAAAGTCCAGGTCCAGCTGGATTCTCAGCCAGATCTACCAGATCTTCAAAGCAAAAGTAACACCAACCCTCCTCAAATTATTCCATGAAATTGAAAATGAAGGAACCCTTCCAAACTAACACCAAAACCAGACAAAGACATATCATGGAAACAAAACTTCAGGCCAATATCCCTCATGACCATAGATGCAAAAATTCTTAATAAAATCCTGGCAAATCGTATACAAAAACATATTAAAAGATAGTTCACCATGATCAAATGGGTTCAATACACAGAAATCAATTAATGTAATTGATCATGTCAATATACTTAAAGACAAACACCTCATCATTATCCCAATACATGCAGAGAAAGCCTGCGTGTATCGATAACATTCAGCATTCATTGATACTCAAAACACTAGAAAAACTAGGGATAGTAGGAACGAACCTGAAGGTATTGTAAAAGGTATTCATGCTAACACCAGGACAACATCATTGTATATAGAGAAAAATGGAAAGCATTACCTCTAAGAACTGGAGTAAGAAAGGGATGCCCTGTTTCACCTCTTGTATTCAACATAGTCCTGGAAATGCTAGCCATAGCAATTAGACATAAGAAAGAAATTAAAGGAAAAGAATAACTCAAAAAATCTCTGTTTACCAATGACATGATTCTACATTCATAGACCCACAAACCCCACCAAAACACTTCTAGAATTCTAGAATGAATTCAACAAAGTAGAAGGATATAGATCAATTGATTTCCTATACATCAGTGACGATTCACATGAAAGAGAAATTAGGAACACTATCCCATTCATGAGAGCCTCAAAAAAAATTGGGAAAGAATATAAAGAAGAGGAGAAAGACCAGTACAATGAAAACTACAGAAAACTAAAGAAATTAATTGAAGAAGACCTCAGAAGATGGAAAGGTCACTCAGGTTCTTTGGCAGATAGAATAAATGTTGTCAAAATGTGCATGCTACCAAAAGCACTATACAGATTTGATGCACACCTTTCCAATGATGTTCTTCACAGAAATAGAAAAAGTAGTCATGGAATACATTTGGAAGAACAAGAGGCCCAGAATAGCCAAAGCTATCAATCCATAGTGTGAAACACGAAGGAGAAGGCATCACAATAGCAGACTTCAAATTACACTATGGAGCTATAGTAACAAAAACAGCATGGTATTGGCACCAGGGAGACATAAAGACCAATGTCTACAGACTAGAACACACACAGAGAGAATACACATGAATACAGCTATCTCATACTAGACACAGGCACCATAAACATACATTGGAGAAAAGATAGCATCTTTAACAAATGGTGCTGGGAAACCAGGGAATCCACATGTAGCAAAATGAAATCAAACCCCTATCTCTAACCCTGCACCAAACTCAACTCAATATGGATTAAGGACCTAGGCTTCAGACCAGAGGCCTTGTGCCTACTAGAAAAAAATGTAGGGTCAACTCTCTGTCATGTCGGCTTAAGAACCAACTTCCTCAATGAGACTTCTAACATTCAAGAAGTAAAAAGAAGAATCAATAAGTGGGATGGAATCAAACTAAAAACTTTTTTGCAGCAAGGAAACAATCAAGAATGTGAACAGAGAAAGTTTACAGAATGGGAGAAAATCTTTGCCACCTGCTCCTCAGATATGGCAATAATAAACAGGATATACGAATAATTCCAAAAAATTTGACACCCCCCAAGCAAACCCCAAATAACCCAAAAAAATGGGCAAAAGAACTGAACAGGCACATAACAGAAAATATGATTGGTCAACAAATTTATGAAGAATGGTACAATATGTCTAGCAATTAGTGAGAAGCAAATTGATGCTATAATGAGATTCCTCTCGTTCCAGTCTGAATAGCAATTATCAAGAATACAATAGCAATAAAATGTGGGAATAAACATTCACTCATGGATTTCTGGTGGGACTGAAAATTGGTGCAACCACTCTCGAAAGGACTATGGAGATTCCTCAGGAAACATGAAATGGAATCCCATTGACACAGGTCTCCCACTCTTTGGCATTTACCTAAAGGGCTTAAAATCAGCATACTATGGTGATGTGGCCTTATCAATGTTTATAGTAGCTTTCATATACGAGCTAAGCTGTGGAACCAACCTAGGTGCCCTTCAACAGAGGGATGGATAAAGAAAACATAGTAGACATGCACATGCGACTATTACTAAGCCATAGAAAAGAATGTCCTTATGGCATTTGCAAATAAAATGATGGAACTGAAGACTATCATGCTTTATAAAATAAGCCAGTTCCAGAACCAAAGGCTGAATGTTCTCTCTGATAAGTAGATGCTAAAACACAATAAGGAAGGGCCAGGAGGGAAGAAGAGAAGTTCATTGGATTAGACAAAGGGGAATGAAGGAAAGGGAGGAGGGATGAGAATAGGAATGACAGAATGAATCAGACATAACTTTCCAATGTTCGTATATGAATACACAACCAGTGTAAGTCCATAGCATGTCCAACCACAAGAATGGGAAGTTATACTGCATGTATGTATAATATGTCAAAATACACTCTGCTCTCATGTATATCTTAAAATAACAAATAAAATCTTTCAAAAAAATCCCAACAGGCAACCCTCGTGCTTCTACCAAGCAAAATCAAGTTCCCTCTGGACTCTCTAGATCACTCACAAGGACCATACACTGCCCTATAGTGTTGGAGTCAGTCATCTGCCCTTCATGTCCTTGTCTACATGTCATGAAAGCAGCAGATGCCTGGTGACCTCCTGGCTCTCTAGGACTTGGATGCTTCATGAACACTGACAACCTCAATGGCTCTCCAAGCTACCACAGCACCATCAGGACAGGACAGAGCACACCCAGACCCCTGAAGTGTCCCACTTACAGGATGGCATGGTTTCCCCATGTTTGCCCCTTAGATGAAGCCTGGGTATCTGAGGGGTCACCTGCATCCAGGCCTCTTGGCTGGCTGGAGTCTTCAGCATGAACCTAGTTAGCAGTAATGGAGTCTGAGGATTGTAAGCTTGACAGAGCCATCTTTTCCCAGAACCTCTCTCTCCCAGGTTCCTCAGTTCCTTATCCAGTTGATGGGTTCCCCTTGACATTGGTCACTGTTCAATATGTGAGATGATTCACCTCTTGGTCGTTTTTGTTCCCCGGCCTTGTCCCTAGAATGGGCTAGCTACACGGGGCCACTACTTTTCCTCTTTTATGCCCAAAGCACTGCAAGATCCTGTAAGTTCCTGGCACACGGTAGGTGTCCAGTCAATGTGTACCTAATGTGGGTAATGCTCAGGGCAACACTCCCGTATTGCACAAGTCTAGTTGAAGTGGAGGAATTTGGCAGAAATTGACACAATTGATTTCCCACATTGAAAACATGGCAAAACAAGAAGTATTTGCCAAATATAGGCAGGAAGCAGAAGTACCCTGGAGAAGAAATCCACAAACCCTCTTCCCCTTACTCCACCATTCTATATACCCATTGGCAGTTATGAAAGCTCAGAAATCAGGCAACACATTCCTCATTTACTAATGTCACATACAACTTCCAACCAAAGTATTCCCCTCTTATGGCCTTCAAAAAAAAAAAACACCAAAAAGGATACAAAAAATTCTCTTGGTGTCACTAGACCAGTCATGATGACCATAAGCTGCCCCAGGAATTCAGAAGCAAAAATCTGCCACTGGCCCCATGGTTTGTATGACACACCATTAAGACAGACATCTGATCACAAATGGGATCAGAGTCACAATGTTTGAGAAGAGGAATGGTTGAACCAGGAGCTCAGATCAGACCATCTGCATTCAAATCATAGCCCTAGCACTGGCATTGAATGACTATGATCTCCTGGTGCTTCTGTTTCTCATCTGTAGGTGGGTGGTCAGGGTATCTGCTTTGGGCATCATGATCACATGACAAGAGAGCTATACAGTCTTTTAAGTTAGCCTGGCCCATGGTGAGTGTTCAAGAAATTCAAAGTTGTTACTCAGTACATTTCCTGAGGCCTGGTGCCTTTCACTGACATCTATGAAGTATATGAGGGTATGGTCATCATCAGAGCCTGTGTTAGTCAGCTTTTCATTACTCTAAGAAATCCTGAGACAAATCCATTTATGAAGAGTGTTGGGGTGGTCCGGACACTCCCTATGGTCTCTTAAGATGGCGCCTGGTGGTATGCCAGTTTTGCTGTTGCCACAGAGTAAACAGATGTATCTTTGCAAAACTTATTCCTACTGGTTGGTTGTAAACTGGCCACACGAGTGTCCGGTTTGTGCTTTAAGCCTTTGTCTATGCTTGCCC
>JAJEJO010039713.1:0-14940 GCA_020662805.1 Glaucomys volans | reverse complement strand
AGGTCAGTCAAGCATTGATAGATCCCAAGGATTTTGGACCTGTGGGAGGCAGCAAATCATGGTCGGGAAGGGAAGATGGAATAAAGTCACGTACCTCAAGACAAGACTATGACAGAGAGAGACAGAGGGAGAGAGAGAGAGAGATAGCACTCCCTCCATGGCCTTGATTAGGTTGACTTGCCTCTTGGGGTCCCAGAAGTTATCAGGATACAAACATTTATCCTCTGGGAGGGCATGTTGTGAGCTGAAATATTATAATATGTAAGTATTTCTTGCCACTTTTGTTTGATGCATCAGCTGATGAGATGCCTCTGGCCACACCTGCGTCCCAGGGCCAGTGCTCAGGACACTTGGTGTGGGCTCCACATAATGCCCTGTCCTTGCCATTGCTGGCAGAGCCTGTTTGTCCTGAGTGCCTGGGAGTCCAAGGGCAGAGCTGACCCAGGGCCCAGGGCAGAGGACTTTCTCCAGACAGTGCTCACTCACCTGGGAGTCCATGGTGGAGGGTCAGCAGCAGGACAGCACAGGGACACTGGTGCTAGGAAGAGGGAAAAGAAATCATGGATCCCTAAGGACCTATTGTGTGCCAGTGTCTGTGCTGCTCTAGGGATAGAACTGGAATTCTGCCTCCCTTGTTTGAAGAGGAAGTGACAGTGATGGAGTGACAGCAATTTCCTTCAAGACTGTGAAGCAGAAACCAGGGAGCACAGGCAGCCAAGGTGAGGAGGTCCTCATGGTGCTTTTGAGAAGGAACTGGACAGGCCTGGAGGACTAAGACAACACTCCTTTCCCTGGACCTGTGGTGGCCTACTGGGCCCCTGGCTGTTTTGTGGGGCCTTAATGATCGTCTATTTGGCAGCCCCAGCACAAGGAGAATGTGCCCCAGACTCCTGACCTGAGACCTGGGAGTGACTGGCTTGGCCTCACTCTGCAGCAGCCTCACTAAGAGCCTCTCAGCAGAGGGAGGAGGAGGCCTCCTGAGTCCTGCTCAGTGATGGGGAGGAGCTGGTCATTTCCTGCAAGGGCCACCCATGACAAATGTTTTTTTTTTTTTTTTTCTTCAGAGGATTATAGTTACCCTTAATAGTTTTCTCATCCTGACAAAACCAGACATGCATGGGAATTGTTTCCAGTTCTAGATCCGCCCTATCCATCTCTTTCCTCACCCCACTCCTCCTCCTCCTTCTGCATGTCCAATACACTTCCTTTTGTTCATCTCCTTATTGATTATTGATTGGTTTTATTAATTCATACATAAAGTTGACATTCCCTGTGCTGTGTTTGTATTTGGACATGAGAAAAATTTTTAAGAATTCATTCTGCATTTCCTCCTCTATCCCTCCTCCTCTCTGATTCTTGATGTCCTTCTATTCTACTAACCTTTCCTGTATCTTCATTATATACAGTCCTCCTCTTTTTTCCCTGTATTTTCACTCAGGTGAGAGACAATATTCCAATTTTGATGTTCTGACTCTGGCTTATTTCACTTAGCAGGATGTTCTCCATTTCCACCCATTTGCCAGCAATTGCCACAATGACATTCTTCTTTGTGGCTCAGGAGAACACCATTGTTTATACACAACATTGTCTCTTAATCCATTCATCTATTGTCAGGCTCCTGGGCTCATTCCATACTTCAGCTATTGAGAATTGTGCTGCTGTGAACCCTTAGGTGGCTGCATCCCTGTAGGAGGCAGATCATAAATATTTGGCAAAATACCAAGGAGGGGGACAGCTGGGTCATGTGCTGATTCCATTCCTGGTTTTTGAGGATTCTCCATGCTGCTTTCCAGAGTGGTTGACCTCATTTGCAGTCGCCCAAACACATATGAGTGTACATTTCTGTGGGGAGTCATTCATGTCCAACAGAATCAGACTTGGCTGGGCCATGAGATACAGAGGTCTGAACCCAGGAAATGGCAGTCATGAGACTGTTTCAGACAGTCTAGGTAGCAAGTGTCCCTGTATGGGAGTGGCTTACCACCTGGGGATATGCTAGTTCCCCAGGCAAATAACTTCCCTAATCCAAACCTCATCCTGTCCCTCACAGAAGGAGCCCCTTCCAGTCTGGGCCCCTTTACCCATGTGAGTATAAATAAAGGTGAAGGTGGGGATCTCTATCTTGGTGAAGCCATATCTGGTATGACCTGATTGGACACATCACCTTCCATTTGAAAATAGTATTGGCTCTTGTGTTTATTGATTAGATAAGTTTACATGTATTTAATTGATTACTGGCAGCACCATCCTGATAGAAACTCTTCCCCTCCTCCATGTGGGACACAGGAAACATCCCCCAAATCTCCCCTCATCCTCATTAACATCTATTATTGTTTTAATCCTGACATTTCCAGTCTGACTGAACTGAGATGAAATTTTGTGTAGTTTGGATTTGCATTTCCCTCATCATGAGGAATGTTGGAATTTTAAATATATACTTATTGGCCATCTGTGTTTCTTCTCTGGTGAATTTTCTGTTTAGTTTCTTTTTTTTAACCTCTTTGTTGATTGGGTTATTGTTATTATTATTGTTTTGGTTTTAAGGTATTAGAGTCTTTCACACATTCTGAATATTTATTCTGATATTGGAAGAGTGCCTTGCCGTGACCTCCTTCCATTCTGTAGGCTCTTTCTTCATTTCCTTCATCATTCGATTTCCTGTGCACAGGATTTTAACTGACAGATCCCACCCATTGATTCTTGGTTTTCTGTCTTTCCCGATGGAGGTCTTCTTAAGGAAGCTGTTGCCAGCCCCCTCATGTGGAAGTATTGTCCCCATATTTACTTTTAGCCTTTGCAAGCTCTCTGAAATAATTCCTGTATCTTTGATCCATTTTGATTTGATATTGTGCAGGACAAGACATATGAATCCAGTTTCTTTTTTCTTTTCATGTAACTATGCAGTTTTCTCAGCACCATTTGTGAAAAAGTTTGTCTTTTGTCCAAAGTGTATTTTTGGTTCCATCATCAAATATCAGATCACTGTGAGTATGTGGGTTTGTCTCTGCTCCTTCAGTTCCTTTCCACTGGTCTTCATGTATCCAGTACCATGCTGGTTTTGCTCCTCTAGCTCAGGTCAGGTCTGGTGATGCCCCTGCATCACTTTTCTTGCTCAGTATGGCTTTGCCTATTCTGGGTTTCTACTTTTACAAATGCATTTAAGAACTGTTTTCTCTAATTCAGTGGAGAGTGGCATTTTGATGGGGATTGCATTGAGTCTGCATATTGATTTTGTTAGTATGGCCACTTTGGTAATATTAATTCAGTTTATGAAAAAACATGGGCTGTTGTTCCAACTTCTTTGGTTTCTATCAATTTCCTTCTTCAGTGTTCTATAATTTTCATTGTAAGCTCTTTTATCACATTGGTTAGCTCATTTCCCACAACTTCTACTTTTTTGAGTTTTTTTCTGAATGGTATGTTTTTGTTGATTTCTCCCCTGACTGAATCCCTGTTGGAGTGTCGGAAAGCAATTGATTTATGGGTGTAGATCTTGAATCCTGCTCCTTGACTGAACTGAGTTAAAATTGCTAGACATATTCTGTTGGAGTTATTTGGTCTTCCTGTTATAGGAGCATGTCATGTGCAAGCAGATGAGTTTTCTGTTCCTATTTGTATTCCTTAATTTCCATCTCTAGCCTGATTGCTCTCTCTAGTGTTTCAAGAACTGTCTTGCACAGGTGTGGTGAGTGTGGAAAACCTTGTTTGTACTTAATTTGAGACAGAGCATTTAATTTTTGTCCATTGGGTATGATGTTAGCTGTGGCTTTGTCATTCACAGCCTTTGTAATGCTGAGGTAAGGTCCCTCCATCCTCCCCTTCTGTAGCATATTTACCATGAATGGATGCTGGGTTTATAAAAGGCCTTTTCTGCATCTATTGAGGTGATGCTCTGATTCCTGTCCTTGATTCTGTCCAAGTGGTGAAGATCACTTATTGATTTGTGAATGTTGAAGCAACCCAGCATCCCTGGGATGAAACGCACTTGATCATGGTGTATTACCATCGTGATGTGTTTTTCATGCAGGCTGATAATATTTTAGTCAGTATTTTTACATCTGCATCCATTGGGGTTATTGGGCTGGAGTTTTCTATCCTTGATGGGTCCTGTCTAGTTTTGGTATCAGGGTTCTAGTTGCTTCATAGAAGGTATTTCAGTTTCATGGCCTAATTAGTGAAACACTGGTGTGAGCTGTTCCTTACAGGTGTGTATAACTCAGCTGAGGACACATGCTGTCCTGGGCTCTTCTTTTCTTTTCCTTTTTCTCTTTTGGTACCAATGATTGAACTCAGGGGTGCTTATCAACTGAAGCATATTCCCAGCTCTTTTTCATATTTTATTTAGAGACAGGACCTCCATGAGTTGCTTAGGGCCTCAGGTTTCTCTTTTTAAAAGGATTTTAATTGTGTTTGAATTTCATTCATTGATATTGGTCTGTTTAGGTTTCTATATCTTTTGGGTTCAATGTTGGCAGGTCATGTGTGTCTAGAGTTTGCCAATGCCTTTCTATTTTCTAGCTTATTAGAGTCTAAATGTTCAACAGAGTTTGTCATGGTCCTCTGGATTTAAGAAGTTTCTCCAGGGATACATTCTTTCTCAACTCCAATTTGATTGATTTCGGCCTTCTTTTTCTTTCTTTTGGTTATTTGACTGTGGGATCACAAATCATATTTATCTTTAAAGAATCAACTCTTCCTGGCATTACTGCAGTATTTTTTGATTTTCAATTTCATTAATTTCTGCTCTGGTGTTAATGATTTCCTATCATCTATTCCTTTTGAAATTTGTTATTTTTCTAAGGCCTTGAGGTGCAGTGTAAGCATATTTATTAGAGAGCTCATTATCTTTTTGAGGTAGGCTCTCAATGCTATGCATTTTCCTCCTACAACTACTTTCATCATGTCCCAGAGATTTAGATATGTTGTATCTTTATTCTCATTTGCTAGGAAGAGTTTTGTGAATTCCACTCTAATTCTCTTTCATCCATTTCATATTTTAAGAGTAAGTCACAGAGATGAGAGCTCAGAGAAGACAGGGGAGCGGACAATTTTGGAAGTGAGACTAAACTGGACAAAAGTGGTTCAGAACAGTAGGAGCTCTTCTGGTGTGGGGACTTGGCTCTGGCAGACAGAGGAACCTGGTGAAGGTGACCTTACCCACATACCCTAGGGGAGTGGTGGTGCCCAAAGGGAGATGGTGTGGAAGGGTTCTGAGCTTCACTAAGGTAACAAGGATGCTTGCTCCACATCTTCAGTTCATAAGAGCAAGGTTGTCAAGGTTCAGACTCCTCTGGATAAATTTTTACAAAGTAGTAAAAGGCAAACACTTGGTGTTTCTAATGATTCAAATCACTGTGCACTAAGCATTTTATTACAGTGTATGTTTCCCTACGTGTTTAAACTGACTTTTAATACACTGATACATGGCCATTTTTTCTTTCAGTTTAATGCTATTTTATTTTCTTTTGTTCTAATATGTTTAAATGACAGTAGAATACATTTATACATCATGATAGATCATACATAACTGGAGTGTAATCTCTCATTTTCCCAATTATACACATTGCAGGATCACATTGGTCATGTAGTCACATATGTACAAGAGGCAATAATGTCTGTTTCACTCCACTATCATTCCTTCCCACATGTCCCTTCCTCTCCCTTCACTTGCAATGTTTTGACAGACACTGTAAAGGTGGATGAGTGATCATTACTTTTCATGATCACTATGGAGATGGCATCCCAGGGTTTCAGGTTGCAGGGTCATTTTTACAATTCTGCTCTTCCATCTAGAGGGATAGCTGCTTTTATACAAGGAATACTGATGCTAGTACACTCTAAGGAGAAAACCACTCAGGTTAAAGAGAACTTTTTTTTTTACCCCGTGGGGATGAGTCATCAGGCTCTTAGGTAAAGAGGAAGGCGAATAATTCTTATTAAACCAGAATGAATTTCCTCTGAGAACTCCAAGAAGGCTGGGGCAGTGGGGGAGGCAGAGAAAGAAGGGAGCATGATCCTTGAGAGTGAGGATTTGGTGTGCCTGATGGGCAGTGGAGGAGAGCCATCCTGACATGTTCACTAGGGCTTGTTCATCATGTTCTGAGGAGGTTCATGAGCTGCTGCCCAAAGGCAGGCCCCAGGGTCCCTGTGCAGGACCATAAATTCAGACTCAGCCATGGGGTTATCAAGGACCGGTCAGAGGAGCTACAGGGGCCTGTGGGCTGGTGGGTGTCATGGGAGGGAGGCATTTTGAGAATTCTACAGAGGCTTCTCCATGGTCTCATCTCTCAAACTGAGCACCATGAAGCAGGAAGAAGGTGGCAGAGAATGAGGGTCACAGGTAGCAGGGAGGAGTGAGGAAGGATCTGTGGGAAACATGTCCACCTTCAATTATCTTCTCACGATGATTCATCTCCTGAGAGCTATGATGTCCTGGTGTGGCCATCCTGAGATGCCTGTCATGAGTGAAGCAATAGCCCAATGACAGGACTGATAGTGACTCACCATCTCTCCCACTTCAGCTTGGTCACACTGAGGGTCAGAAGGGGAGCAGTCCTGAGAGCAGCCCACCTAGAACTTCTCAACTTTGCTTGATACAGTGGAATCTCCTTGACCATTGAGGCCTAGAGGTGGACTAATCTAAGGTGGCCTCCAAGGGACATGCCAAATCTGGTGCACCTGATGTAACCTCCTGGGCTGGTGATACCTGGAGCCCTAAGACTCATGGCCTCCCATCTTCAGCACTTGACTTACTCTTCTCCTACATACCCCACACATTTCCTGAGAGCTGGGGAACCCAAAGAACTTTAACAACAAGACTCCTGAGGGTCCTGAGGGAAATGGACCTCTTTCTCTAGTCCCCATGGACTTTGCAGCTGTGTCAAGGTGGGCTGGCACTCCTGCTGGCCCAGTCCCATCTGCAGAAGCCTACAGCCCACCCTGCCTCCTCAGGAATCACAGTCTGGAGTTCTTCTTCCCATGGATGTAGATGGCAGTGACACTGACTGCCAACAGGAACTTGGGGCCCAGAAACAGGGCTATGACATATGATGCAGGTGTAGATTTCACTCTTCTTGAAAAATCACGGGACAGGGGTACATATTATAATGGATCCTGGGAATCCATATCTACCCAGCAGCCTGCATTTGTCCCAGCTAAGGCTACTAGGTTCCAACAAATTTGTGAAGTTTAGCACACACAGTCCTGGTTGTCCTGGTCAGGTATGAGTTGGAAGCCTGGGTCAAGTGTATCCTCATTCCCACTCACCCAGCCTTAGATCCCAGGGTTTCCTCACTGAGGGATGGTGAAAATGTGTGCTCTGAGCACCTTGCACACCCAGCCATGCCGGTTCCTATTTGATCATCACCATCCTGCAAAGGGTGATCACCTTCTCCTACTGATAAGGACACTGAGTCCTGGGGAGTTTAGGGGTGGTCACAGCTTAGTGGAATCGAAGCCCAGAGAAGCTCTCTCTGGAGTCCTATATAGTGATTTTTGGGACCATGATTTTGGACCAAGACAATGGTCCGGTGTTTCAGGACCATGAGAACAATTGTCGATGGGGCATGCACGTGGGTGAGGGTCATTCCATGGTGAGAGAAGAGAGGAAGGCTTCCCAATCAGTGCAATTGGTGAACTAAATGACCCTGAGTCTCAGGACCTGGGAGCCTGCTAAAAAGATACAGGTTGAACTGACAAAATTGCTGCCCAGATAGACACTGGTGAGTCACAGAAATGGTTCTTATACTTGGGAAAGGCCTAAAACCCCATCCAGACAACCACCACTCCAGTGCTATGTCAACTGAATTCTTTCTGTTGGACACCAAAAGCCAGATCCTGGGAAGCAGACCTCTGGAGTTTTCACATTTTACAAAGGGCCATGTTTGTTGTTGTGCCTACTTTCATCAAAAGGGAACTGGCTTAACCTCAGGAAGGAAATCATGGCATCTTATGTTTGAACATGAATTGGGAAAGGGGACTTATTAGCTCTGACATTTCAGGGCTGTTTCTGTACATCAGTCCTTTGGGGAAAGACAATGAGAAGCAAAGTGTGAGACATTAGAAGGCAAAGAAAAGTGTGAAAGCCAAGGGACTTCTTGGTACTATTGTGGATTTTTTGTCTTCAGGAGCCAGGAGTCAGAAAAAGTAGAGGACTGTTTCCAGAAGTTAATTCCAAGAGTAGGAGAGCTGCAGGGTAGGTGCCATTCTCATGTTCAAGAGTTTTCTCTCTTTGGACAGCACCCTGCTGGGAGAGTTAAAGAACATGAGATGAGGGATAGGGACCTATGGACCAAGGTACTCAAAGACCTTCAGACCACACAGGGCAGCTGACCACAGTCTCAGCAGGATGGCCTCAGATTAACTCTGCTTCACAAATATCCAATGCCATGTCCTTGCTTCATCCCAACAAAAATGCTTCCCCTGGATCACATAATTCCCATTGCACATGGGAAAAAGGAAATGCTATGGTCCCACTTCACAGAGAGGATCTGGGCTGTGCAAGACCACACTTCTCCTGGGCTGGCTGTCTGGATGCAATTCTCATGCTGGTGTCCAGGCAAGTCAGAAGAAACTGGGAGGCTCTTAGATTAAACTTGAAGACTTCTCTCACAGAATTAATAAAAAAAGATGCATATGAACCCTAAGAAACAGAATGAAGGAAAAAATTATAAGAGTAGCGTAGAATTTCAATAAAATGGAATGCAGAGAAGTAATAGAGAAGATCATTGGAAAACAGAGTTGGTCCCTGTGAAAGGTCAATAAAATTGGAAATTCTCTTGTAAAACTGATGATGGGGCAGGGAGAGACAGACATTTAGGGTGAGATTGGGGAATTGCAGCTGATTTTAACTTTCTAATGTGGATTTATAAACTTATAACCTATTCTATAATGAACATGAAAACTGCCTTTACCACTTCAAAAAGGGATAAGCTATAAAAAAGACCGAGTTACCTGGTGGGGAGACCTCACCTGGGATCTGTCTCTACACTGCTCCTTCTGAGGCCCTGACATCCATTCTATGGTTTCCAGAGGTCTCTGGCTGCAGGTCATGCACCACCTGACAGGTGAGCACCTGTCCCTGCTCTGGACACATGAGTTCACCAGGACCCATCTCATGTGTTTTCCTTTCCCAGCCTTGTTCTCTGTGATAACTGAGGCAACTTCTCTCCTGGACGCATTTCATTCTCCAACCAGGTTAGATGCAAATTCAGGTGGTAGAAATTCTTTGCCTGGAAGGTCACATGTCCCTGTGTGATTTGGGGTGACTTCCAAGGTAGATGGAAGAGAGGAGGAGGAAGAAGTCCCTGAAGTCATGACAAGTGCCAGGTGAAGAAGGCCAAGTTGTCAGACCCATTGCCCCCACTAACTTGGTCCTTAATGTTTATTTAAAGGCCCCATGAGATGTGTACCCACCTCAACAGAGGGACCCTGGGAGTGTGGGTGTGGGAGCAGCTGACTCTAAGATGCTGCTCTGTGTTTGCAGGTCTCCAGACTGCCCCAGGAAGAGCAGGGGTCACTGCTTCTAACATCACAACAGAGACACAATCAGATCAAGTTTAAAAGCACTCAGACAACCAGGGTGGAGGCCTCACCATAGGGGGTGTTGTCCAGGCCGTGCTCCCTGCAGTGGGCAGAGACCTGCAGGGTGCAGTTTCTGGTGGTGGCTGGCTGCCCATCATGCTCCACCTGGCAGGTGAACATCATGTCCTCCCACTGCACAGACGAGTTCACCAACAGCCAGCTCGTCAGGTTGTAGGTCCCGTCCTTGTCCTCTGTGATGACTGAGGCTGTTTCTGTCCAGGACACGTTTCCATTCTCCACCCAGGTCAGCTGTAGGCTCTGGGGGTAGAACTTCTTCACCTGGCAGGTGATGTTCACCTGGTTCCCTGTCATTGTGGGCAGTGGGGTGACCTCCACAGTGGGCGGAACTGAAACAGCACAGGCAGAAGCTGTGACCTTACGGCAGAGACAGCTGAGCTCCTGCCAGCAGGGCAAGGCATCCCTCAGGACAGGGCCAGGCATGCAGCAGGCGCTCAAACGTTGAGGTTTTGCAAGGGAAAGGAGTCACTAATCACAGATCCTGCCACACCCTAGGTGCCAGTGACCAGTGGCTCCCCTTAGGGTAAAAGCAAGTGAACTTGACAAGTGCACCTCCTGGCCTGCAGAAAATTTAGCAAAATAGATGAACCCCCACCCCCTACCCTTGTATGTTGGGGCTCGGCTCTGGTAGGAGCTCAGCAGTGGTAGTTGCTGCTGGACATTAAAATGAAACCATCAGCACATGCTGGGCACAGGGCAGAGTCCCCATGTGCATGGCAGGTGGGCAGCACTGCTGGGAAGTGGAGACCTGGCCATTGAGGTCCTGAGCAAAGGCCCCTGGGGAGCAGCAGGCTGGGGGCCAGGTGTGGGCTGGGTGGGGATCAGGGTGCTGTACCTCGGATGGTGTCAGACAAGTTGGCAGTCCCACGAAGAGGAGGGACCCCCTGCAGGGTGACGTGGGTCACCTCGCAGATGACCTGAGAGTGGACGTCCCCAGGGTCCAGGGTCACCTGGACTGTGCTGGACACGCTGTAGGACACACTTTCTCCTGTGGGGTCCACGCTGGTCTGGATGTTCGAGAGCTTGTTCCCATTTTTGAACCAGTTCAGGGTGATGTCACGGGGGGAGAAGCCATGGGACTTGCAGGTGAAGCTCACTGTCTGCCCAGGTGTGGCCCTGGTCACAGGACCCGATACCTCAGGGGGAGAAGGTCTGGCTGTGAAGGAGCAGTGACAGACAAGTCAGGTGATGGAGGCCACCTCTGACCACGAGCCAGTGACACTCACCTTCCTAGATGCTACTGTTGTTCTTATTTGCTGTGCTGGGGAAGGACCCCAGGTGCATGCCAAGCACATGCTCTGTCCTGGGCTATGCCCAAAATGACAAGACTGCATTTCCTAATCCTAATAATAAAGCTCTCTAAGGGTTGTGCTTATCCCTGTTTGGTCCCTATCCTCCTGTCTAGGTGAGCCCACTGTCCAGCCAGACAGTAGGACTGTCAGCCCAGGTGCTGCTCAAGGCCTGAGAGCCATGCCTTCCTCTCAGCACCAGGGCATTGCTACCAATTGGGGCTCAGGGAGGAACTTGTGGACCTGTCTCACTCTTTTTCATATCTGTACCTGCCCACTGACCTGGCAACGTTACCACCCAGGGTGACTAGAGAAGCAAAGGCAGGGACAACTAGCACCAGGACACCGTCAGGAACAGGGAGCAATGTGTTCACATTTCACACACATGTATGAAACAGGTTGCTCTGCACATTCTTCCCAGGGCACTCTGAGCACAGCTGGCTTTGGATCACACAGAGCCGCTTCTGGAACCTCAGCAAGTAGCTGGGCGTGTTGGCTCATGCCAACATGCAGCTTAGGAGGCTGAGGCAGGAGGATTGCAATTGGAAGGCTAGGCTGGGAAGGTTTGCAGCATCCTGCCTCAAAAAGATGATAACAAGAGCTGGGGAGGTATATCAGTGATAAAGTGCCCCTGCCCCTTGGTACAATCCCCAGAATGAAAAAAACAAAAAACAAAACAAAACAAAACAAAAACCCCGAGAAACAAAACAGCAAAAAACAAAACCTAAACAAACCCCGCACACCCAGGTCCATCCTCGTCTCAGACTTTATTCTGTGCAGGCTCTTCCACAGGTAATTATACAATTCATCCCTATTTTCTTCCTTCCAGAAGCATGTCCTAGATCTAACCTCAATCAATCCTAAATTTGAGAGGGAGAGGATGAAGGGTCCTTTGCTGAATCTGGGCTTCCCTGGGTCATTTTTGCATTGGAGTGACAGGTCACTGAGTGCTGAGGAAGCCACAGGGCTGGTCATAACTGAGGGCTAGTTCCAAGAGACACAGACCCAAGCACCTGAGCAGATGCTGATGGCACAGCTGAGGGAATCAGGAGGCTGTGTGCCTGTGGACGGGTCCTCAGATGGGTCCTCACACCTGCCATTTGGTGTCTCCTGATTGATCATCAGCACCAGCACCTTCTACAGCAACCTCCAGGTGGCAAATCCCATGAATGTTGATATTAGCAAATATTGACCTTCATTGCCTGACCTGTGTCCAACACTCAGATGGCACAAGATTCAGGGTGGCACTGGAGAAGTGGAGTCCCCCAGACCCCAGCAGCCTGGAAATACCTACAGGAGTTAGGGATCTAGTCAGTGGTCACTTATCAAGAGCTGCTCAGCATCATGACACTGGCCTGAGCCCTCTGAGACCCCAGCTCTTGAATCCCTACCTGTCCTATGACAGGGTCCTAGTGAGAGCCTATCATGGGATAAGGCTCAGAGAGGGGCATGGCTGACCAGGGGCACCAGGCTGGGAGGGACAGGATGAGAGCAGTCTCCTCTCATCCACACAGTACCCTTAATGTAATACCTGCTCCTTTTCTGCTGAGCCTCAGGGTCCCCTTCTATAGAGAGTGATTAAAACACTACCCTGCAAGATGAGGGGGAAAGCAAGGCACAGCCTGGCATGTGGTAGGAACCTAATAAATGACTCCTGGGAGTGCTATGGTCACTCATTCTGACACCACACATTCTTTCTTTAGTAGCCAGAAGGAGGAACAGATGCAGTGAGGACCCAGGAAAGACTCCCTCCTGCTCCTGCAGCTGCCAGGAGAACCCAAGTGACAGGAGGAGCAGAAACCCCTGTGATGAGGCTCTGCCTGTGTTCCTGCCCCTCCCTTCACCAGGTACTGAGAGTCTAATCCAGGGCCTCAGGTTGCTAGGCAGTATCTTCCACTAAGCTGGATCCCAACCCTCCCCCTGTTATCTTAATAGTCCCCACTGCAAGGAAGGTGGCCAAGTGCTTCTCACAACATGAACAGCATTGCAGGGGACTCCTCCAGAGAAGCTATTTCCAGAAAGTGGGGCTCTCTGAGTGGATAAGGGACAGACAACTCAGTGTCATTTTAGGTCCTCAAGGCAGGGGAGGGCTGTGTGCTGGACAGTAAGAACTAACTGGCTCCAGCTCTTGGTTAGAGATCGACATGTATCAGATGGGGGTCCAGGGCTGATGCTGGATCTGAGTGGGCTCTGTTGGGAGAGCCAACACACAGGCCCCAGAGAGCTGAGCCCAGCACAGGCTGGTCTGAAGCATCCACACCCTAATGGGCTCCCATGCCCTCCTTCATTGTCAGAGGAACTAATACCAACATTCCCTGTGTCTCTTAAGGACATCCAGCTCACAGGTTGTCAACCTGTGTTAGAATCTTCTGGAATTAGTAAAAACTTCAGATGCCCAAACCCACATCAGACATATTAAAGCAAAATTTCTAAGTTGACTCTGGGACTGGAAGTTTTTGTCTTCAGTTTCCCATGGGTTTCCGATGCACAACTGTTATGATCCCCAGGAAATAGGTTCTCAAATACCATCAGGAGGGAAAGATGACCCCTCCCTAACCTCTTCCCCTCTCTGCAGGAGGGAGAGACAGCCCCACCCTATACTATTTCCCTCCCTAATTCAGGAAGGAGGGACTGCTCTTCCTAATTGCTCACCCTCCCTATAAATACTGGAAACAGAGGAACCTGTGTGTGATTCCCTGACACACCTCTTTTAGGTGTATGGGTGATGGTCACTGACCAGCTATAATAAAGGCTTCTTTTGACTTTACGTGAGTGGCTTGGATGATCTCATTTCATTGGGTATAACATTTGTTGGTCCCACCGAGATTTGATTTCTCCAAACCCTCATACATAAATTGGCCTCCTGTGATGGTTGCCTGGGAGCTCTACCCAGAGCAGAGGGGAGCTCCTGAGAGAGGTGCCTAAGACTTACTCTTGGGGGGACTCTAGCACATCCTCAGAATGCTCTTCTGGATGAAGCCACCTGGTATCCTGTCTGTCTGGGTGAGTCGGCAATCTGGGGGACAAGGTCAGACTGGACACAGTAGCTTACACTGCATTCCAGGATAGGGCGTGATGTCACTCCTGCCCTCTGGTAGGCCTCCCCATGTGGCCTAATCTGGTCATGGTCTGTCAGTTTGTATTTGTCTTGTCAGTCTGGTTCATAGCCATTTGTGTTTTTGCTTTGCTTTCTGTGTCGCATCTCTCTCCAGGACATTCTATGGGACATTCTACTATAGTCAACTGTGTGCCCCACTGTTCTAACTTGCTTTTCAGATAATTGTCAGGACTTCCAAAAACATGCTGCTGACTACAGAGCTTCTGTTAATGGATTTAACTTAAGAAAGTTTTGTGAATCAGAATGGCCTACCTTCGAGGTCCGTTGGCCCCCTCAGGGAACAACCAACCTCCATACCACCCTCAGGGTCCAAGAGATTGTCTTTAGGCAGCTAGGTCATCTTGATCAGGTATCCTATGTTCAAATTTGGATTGACATACTAACCAAGAAGCCAAAATGGCTTAAGCAATGCCTTTCAGTTTCTGCTTCCTCTAGTTTGGGAATTAGGAGATGCCGCAAAGTTTTGGTGACAAAGGCCAGATCAGATGTAAAACTCCACAAACCCCCTGTTCTGGATACCCGAGAAGAGGAAGATCCTTATCTCCATAGCCCCCCACCTTGCCCTACCCCAGCACCAGTCCCTTTGAGGCCCCCCTCCCCCAGACTTTCCTTCCCCTCCCCATACCAGGACTGGAACTCCCTATTCCGGCTCAGTCTCAGCCCCTATTCTTCCTTTGAGATTGACCCTTCCCAACAGGGCCCTTTCATGGTGTATGTACCTTTCACTACCAGTGACTCATGTAATTGGAAGAAACAGAACCCATCTTTCTCTGATGAGCCACAAGGGCTCATATCCCATTTAGAGTCTGTTTTCTTCACCCATCAGCCCACCTGGTATGACTGCCAAAAGCCACTGCAGAATACTCTTCACCTCAGAGGAAAGAGAGCACATTTTGAGGGAGGCCCAGAAATCCATTTTGGGACCAAATGGCT
>JAJEJO010039701.1:0-10037 GCA_020662805.1 Glaucomys volans | reverse complement strand
TTCTTGAAGTCTGAGACCTTTGACACACAGACTTGGCATGCTGGGCCACAGTCCCACTGCCCTGCGGCCCTCTGCGCTTGCGTTTCTCTTTTCATTGGCAGAGGTCACTCTATTGTCTACACATTGCCTCTGCCATATCCTTACTTCTCTGACCCAGGCCTCTCTGGCTTCTGACTTTCTTAGGCCAACAGAAACTTTCCACGCACCTCTTCAGATCAGCTCTTTCAAAGAAGGTTCCCACAGCCAAGCTGCAGGCTCCTAGTAATACCTTTGTGTTACAGCTCTGTCCTTCCCAGGGTCTCACGGTACATGTGTATGTGTGTGGGGGCGGTGCTGGGTTACAGTGATGGTCAAGTGCAACCTCATTTCTCACCTGAATTAACAGCATTCTCCAACATCTCAGGCTAGTGCAGCCTTTTCTTTCACACACAATGTCTGCCTCAGAGGCCAATCATATCTCTCTCTCTCTCTCTCCCCCCCCCCTCCCTCATTTTGACCCTCAGCCCACTTGCTGCACTTGTTTAAATGCCATTCTTAAGACAGGTTCAAGTTCTCTCCTACAGAGCTCCTGAGTAGCTTGCAAACTACTAGAGTGGACATGTGCCCTAAGCATTTCCAGTTCACAGGGATCCCACAGAGAACCTTCGGGAGGAGTGTTGCCTCCTTCTTTCAGGATCTCAACAGAGTTCTTGCTCTACCAGCCAAAAGATGTCTCTGCACTCACCATTCATTGAGCCTTGGTTTCCACATTGCTCAAAGGCATATAGTAATACCTACTTGGCAGGGTTGACATTTCAAAAGTAAGACATGCACTTTGTTGGAAAATTCTGAAGTAATGTAGAGAGGTATAAAATTAAAAAGATCTTCCTTTCCCCATAGTCTCTAAGCTACCCCTATTAACAGTTTATTGTGTTTTCTTCCAGACATTTACCCATTATAGGATTTTTTCTCCATTTAAAGATTTATCCTGGATATGCTGTTCCTGTTTTCTTCAATGAAAGTATTTCTTGGCCCTGTCAGTGTAACTAGAGCCCATATTTTACAGCATTGGCTATAATAAGTGCAATTATTTTCCTACTGATGAACATTTACATTGTTTTAAGGCTATTTGTTTTTGCTATTGCCAACAATGCCCTAATAATTTGTTTTGTTTAAGTGTCTTAAAATTACAAATTCACTTTGAACTTGGAGGTTAAAAATGATGATTTGAGTCTTCTATAGAATAGTTTTTCATGATGCTAGATTTCTTTCTTTGCAATGATCCCTTAAAAACTTTTTGCAAGCCAGATACTCAGGCTGAAGCAAGAGGATCACAAGTTCCAGGCTGGCCTAGACAATTGAGAAAAAGTTATCTTAAAATAAAAATAAAAAGGGCTGGAGTTGTAGCTCTGTGATAAAGCGCCTCTGGGGTCAATCCCCAGTACCAAAAATAAATAAAATAAAATACGAAGTACTGGGGATGCATGTAGCTCAGTGACCTAGCATGCTCAAGGCCCTACTCCAATCTCCAGTACTGCAAAGCAAAACACAAAAACCAAAAATTCCAACTTTTTTTTTTTTTTGGTACTGGGGATTGAACCCAGGGGCACTTGGCCACTGAGCCACATCCCCAGCCCTATTTTGTATTTTATTTAGAGACAGGGTCTCACTGAATTATTTAGGGCCTCGCTAAGTTGCTGAGGCTGGCTTCGAACTCGCGATCCTCTTGCCTCAGCCTCCCAAGTGCTGGGATTACAGGTGTGCGCCACCGCACCGGGCTATAAATACTGGAACAACTGTAGATTTTTTTTTTTTTTTTTTTTTTTTTTTTTTTTTTTTGCGGTGCTGGGAATTGAACCCAATCTTTTTGTAAGCAGAAAGAGAAAAGAAGTCTCATCTTAGTGAGGTGGAGGTCCCAAAGAGAAGGTGGTGCTGGAAGGGAATCTTGTATTTGAATGTGAGAGTTCACCTCTAATTGCCATTCACACAGAGAAAATGCCTTGCCTGGAACCAGGCCTGGGGCCTTCGGTCTTTCGTGTCCCTCCTCAGAGCTCTTTTCTCCTGAGCAGCTGTCCTGCCTAGTTGGATGCTAAGCCACTTGCCTTGGCTCCTGGTGACTCTTCCAACTCTCCCCTGGTGAGTGGGGGGTGCTGACCAGTGCATCAAATCTGCTCCTTAGGGTCTGGCGCCCTCTGCTGGTTTCTAGGATTCACCACAATCCTTAGAGGATTTTAGGACCTACACTGAGTTTAGGGTTCATCCGTGTCCGCTTCTCACTGTCACACCGGGAAAGAAAGGCAGCAAGTAGAGAAGAGACTTGCTCAAGAACAAAAAACAAATACTAAGCTCCGGGACCAGAACTTTCTTCCAGCATGTCATTTTGGAAAGAATGGAGAAGACACCAAGATGCCAGACTGGGTGACTAACGGGGGCGGGGGGGGGGACGACGACCTGTCAACACATCCCTGGGGCCTTCACACCGGGCCCCTGGGCTGGAAGGAACAAATGCTCAGCTGGAATCATCCTTTGATGTGCTCAGGGGCAGAGGGCCCTGCTGCCCTCCCGGGCTGCTGCATTTCTTCCCTTAGAGCTGTATGAGCTAAAGAATGCCCAAGGCATAGGCCAGCTCCCCCAAATGCCAGCATTGAGGGCCCCTTTTTGTGTTTTTTTCATATCCATGTACCACCCAGATTATTATTTACTTATTTTTCTTTAAAATGTCTCATTTTAAGCTTAAAGTTCCAAGGAAATCATCATTCTTCCCCTGGGTGATGATCCATGCATGTATCTGGTTTTCTGGAAACTGTCTCCGAGTTCTCATTTAGTGTGAGGAAATTGATCCTCACAGACTTCTCCACTTGAACCTGGTATCTTTCAGTAGTGACCTTGCTCTGTGCCTTCACAGTGCTATTTAATCCTCATCCCAGCTCTGTGTGGTAGGCGTTCCAGTCCTCATGGGAAATTGAGGCACAGACAGGCTTGCTACTTAAATCCCCACAGTTGGCAAGTGGTTGAGCTGAATTTGATCACACTCTGGCTATTTCCAAAGTCAACTGATCTTGCTTGAGTTCTGAAATTAGAAGTAAAATGATGCAAAGCAATAATTAAGAAATAATGTCGGGGGCAGCACCTGTGCCATGGAGACTCTCTGTGCAGGGGGGACAGACAGTGGCCACATGAGGGCAGCAGATGGACCATGCGGTAATAGAGACAGTGACAAAATGCAGGGTCCAGACAAACAGGAGGGTCAGGGATTGTGTGGGCCAAAAGTCCTGGTTATGGCAGGGAGGTGTGGGTAAAAAGTAGCATCCTGGATTCTACACTCATCATTGACCCTGCTGGGTACCCTGTGGTTCCCTTTGATCATCTATCTACAAGCCATAAGTAACTTTGTCTCCATGGGGAACCTTCTAGATGGGGTGGCTCACCTGGGGCTGGTTAGTGCTGGACCACTGTGGGATCGCCAGGGAGGGCAGGGTTGGAGTATAGGCAGAAGCACAAACTGAGATGATATTTATTATTCAATGATAATGATATTGGCCTCCATTTCTTTATATACCAAATATCCTGTCCATGTAAACACAGATGTATACCACCCAGGTTTCCCTTCAAGGAAGGACTTGCTGGCCAGCTGGAGGAGTATGGTCAGCAGAAAGTCTCTGGCTGTTGGCTCCATTGGGGTCAGCCTCAGTGGCAGAAGATACCCCTTACCCTTCCTGGGACTGTCCATATAGCTGATGACTGGATGAAGCAGGGGTACAAAGGTCCAGTCATTTCAACCGAGGAAGAGACACTCTGGGGCCAAACTCCCTCCAAGGCTCCAGAATCCTTCCTCTTCTGACAAGTGTTGACTCCAAGCAAACCTCAAGCATCCTAAACTCATCCCAGCATCAACTTCTGGAAAACCCAGCCTGTGACCTGTCTATTTTATGTGTCCAGAATGTAAGAGACATATAACCAGTTTTTTTGTTTGTTTGTTTGTTTTGGAACCAGGGATTGAACTCAGGGACACTTGGCCACTGAGCCACATCCCCAGCCCTATTTTGTATTTTGTTTAGAGACAGGGTCTCACTGAGTTGCTTAAGGCCTCACTAAGTTGCTGAGGCTGGTTTTGAACTCGCGATCCTCCTGACTCAGCCTCCCAAGTCGCTTGGATTACAGGCATGCGCCACCATGCCCGGCCCCATATAACCAGTTTTGATTAAACAATTCCATATATTAATTCAAAATGTGAGAATTTCTCTGCTCATTGGAAACTACCTTCTGGCTGGTCTTAGATTTGTTTCTGGAGAAGCACTTAAGGTAGGCAGCTAGGAAGGTCAGCCACAGCTTCCCTGTGTGATCAGGCCCTCATAGAACCAGGATGAATAACTTGAAGCCATAGGCTGAGGATACTTCCGGAGAGCAGAATGGCAATGAGGGAGATGGCCACTGCGGTGGTCACCGAGTCGTGTTCATTCAGGGGTTCCACAGACATTCACCAAGAGCTTATTATGAGCCAGGAGTGTACTAAGGGGGGGAAAGTGTTTTGGAAAAACATCTTGCAGAAGGTCTCTGACACCTACGGTCCCCTAAAGGACAGTTCTCAGCCCTGTGAACTTTGGGTATTTTCCTAGTCAATTCCTTTCTTATTTGATTTTTATTTATTTACTTTTACTGAATAGCTGATGTTTCCATAATAAAAATAAGCATCAACCAAAGAGTCATTAAATAAGCAAAAATTCAAAGTGTTTCTTCACCATTTAATAACATCAACTATGAGATTTTAAATCCTGTCCAGCTGCTTATTGTTGTACACATGCCTACTTCAAAGTCTTTATTATAAAAATAGCATTTTGGGTGCTCTTTTTGTCACCTGGCATTATTTCAGGGAGACTGTTTCCTGTTTCAATACAATGAACCTATCTGTCATCTTAAGGCCTGCACAATACTTTATCCTGTGGTCAAATCATTCTTAAGTTTAACCATGACCTACTTCCAGCTAGTCATTGCAAATGTTTCTAGCTCTGCCATAACAGAAAATTTTTTCATAGTTATATTTCATGTATAGGTAAATTGCCCCCCAACTTTTTTTTAAACTGGGATTGAACCCAGGAGCACTTTACCCCTAAGCTACATCCCCAGCCCTTTTTTATTTTGAGGCATGGTCTCACTAAGTTGCTTAGGGCATCTCTAAGTTGCTGAGGCTGACCTTGAACTGTGGTTCTCCTACCTCAGCCTTTGGAGTCCCTGGGATTACAAGCACATACCACCACACCCAGCAAATTTTTTTCCCTCTTGAATAACTTCCTTTGAGTATGGATCCAGAAGAGACTTTCTACAAAGTAGATCATCAGTTCTGTCAGTATGCTTTCCAGAAAACATGGTCAAATTTCCAGTTCATTTTCTTCACCAGAACCATCATCTAAAATGTTGCTAATGTTACAAATTGGAGATCATCCTAGGTCTAATTTTTCATGTGCATTTCTGTCTTGGAGACAAGCTTTTTTCTTGAGTATCAGTGTGTCTCCTGCCAGGAGATGGCGCTGTGGTTCTGTGCTTAGGCTCCTGAGCCCGCCTTGGAGTTAGAGGTGGTGGGGTGCACCAAGTGAAGCCATGCCAAGAACTCCTGTGGGCTCTCCAGTTTTCCATCTGAGTCCAGAAGACCTGGTTTAGGTGAGGAGGTGCCACTCTGCCTTCTAAATCCCCTGCCTTGCCCTACCCTACAGGCTGTCACTTCCTCTCTCAAAGTTCAGTGACAGCCCAAGTTTATGAAGTGTCTGTGGCAGGCCAGATTCAGTTCATGCCCTCCCAAACCACTCAGAACCAATGGGAGGAAATGTAGAGATCAATTCACTCTAGATGCTATATTTCCTTAAAGCAGGCTATTGGGAATTGAAGGGGTACCTGAGATCTTGGGAGATGTAAAGGCAGCCGTTTGGGGAGGAGGAAGGGAGCCAGTGGGGGGCAGGGATTAGGGTCCAATCAAGAACCCCTATGAGCCTGGAGCTCTTGTAGAGACAAAATGCAAGATGAGGCCAGGAAGACAAGCAAGAGACAAACGGATCAGGTCTCACGTTGGTATACATAGACTAAAATTGGAATGATACAGATTAACACCCCTGAATGAGGATGACATGCAAATTCATGAAGGGTTCCATGTTAGAGAGAGAGAGAGAGAGAGAGAGAGAGAGAGAGAGAGAGAGAAACTATTGGTATCTTAAGACCAAGCTAAGAAGTATGGACTTTATTTTGCACACAAGGTTGTGTTGGTGAAAGATGGAACTTTCGTAGCAAGATGGTGGGATGGTGTTTGTGCCTTGGTAAAACCAGCCCAAGGTTTAGCTCATCCCATGGTGTTCCTCCTGTGTTCTGGAACATGTTTCCCCATCATGGCTGGTGTCTCAGAGGGGTCAGCAGGGTTGCCCACTTTCCTCCTCCTGAGTGCCCCTTTCCCTGACTTCTGTGAGCCCCTAGGGATCTCCCACCACCTCACCCCAGCAGCCCCTCCTCTGTCTCTTCCGCAGCCTCTTCCCCTTCATCCAGTCATGAAAAACTGTCCTTCGTCAAGGCTTCTCTCAGCCTGTCCTCTCCCCTGGGTGATCCACTTTAATTATACCCTACACCGAGATGACTCAGCCCAGGCCTCCCCTCTGTGCTCAGACCAACAGCCTGCTTGACAGCTCCTCTTGAGTGTATCAGAAGCATCTTGAAATTTATGTCCCAAAGTTTGCCCAATGCTGGTCCTCTTCCGGTGTTTGCTGCTGGGTGGACAACACCAGCATCCATCCTGTTAAATAGGTTAAAACTTTCAGAGTCACCCTGAGACCTCCCCTTATTTCCTACCAGTCCCCAAGTCCACTTGACCCTACTTCCCTGACACTTAACTACTGTTTGCTTCTTTCCATCTCCTCTCCCGCTCACCCAGGTCAAGGCTGCACTGTTTTGCCTTGCCTCCACCCCCGCCTGGCCAGTCATCAAGTCTCCTAATTGGTCTTCCTGCTTCTACTTTGGTTGCTTTCCATCAGGTCTTCACTCTGGGTGGCCTGAACCTTCAAAGCATAAACTGACCATGGCACCCACTGCCCCACTGAAATCTCCAGTCATTCCCAATGCCAAGGTTCGTCTTTAAAAATCCTTTTAGGGCTGGGGATATAGTTCAGTTGGTAGAGTGCTTGCCTTGAATGCACAAGGCCCTGGGTTCAATCCCCAGCACCACACACACACGCACACACACACACACCACAATACTTTTAGGGTTAAAATAATGAACACAGAAAAGAGCATAAAACAAATGTACAATTGAACACCTGTGAGATGAACTGCCAAGAAAGGAGATGGAATCTTGCCAGACTGTCCTTCTTTGTGTGCCTCAAAATAAAACTCTCTCCTTCCCCTATTCCTAGAGCTATGACCCCAACTTTAATGGTGGTCAGTAGCTACTTAGGGACTGTCCCTGGCTTATTTCACCCACCACTGTTTGACTTCATAATGGTGTAAAAGCTTGTGAATTCAGTAAAACCATACCTGGAATTTTGAATTTTAACCTTTTCCTGGGTTAGTGATAAGCAGTAAGATACTCTTAGGGGATCTTAGCTCCCAGACAGCCCCACCACCATGAGGGGAAACAACCAACACTTAACAGTGTACTGGGTTGCCAGCAATTTTGGATATGTGTTTCCGTATCCCTTCATGTCTATGTCTACAGATGTGTTCACTGTACCCACACATGTTATGGTTTGGATGTGAGGTGTCCCCCAAAAACTCATGTGTGAAACAATGCAAGAAGGTTTAGAGGACAAATGATTGTGTTATGAGCCTTAACCCAATCAATGAATTAATCCTTTTATAGGGATTGAGTGGTAACTGAAGGTGGTAGGGTGTGGCTAGGGGAGGTGGGTCATTGGGGGTGTGCCTTTGGGGTATATATTTTGTATATGGTGAGTGGAGTCTCTCTGCTTTCTGATCATCATGTGAGCTCTCTCTCTCCTCCACACTCTTCCACCACAATGTTCTGCCTCACCTTGAACCCTGAGCAATGGAGCTGGCTGTCTATGGACAGAGACCTCTGAAACTGTGAACCCCCAAATAAACTTTTCTTCCTTTAAAATTGTTCTTGTCAGGTCTTTCAGTCACAGCAGCAAAAAAAGCTGACGAATACAATTCTGGTTTTCACCTCCTGCACTATATACATTACAGGAGATATTCAGTATGTTATTATAAAGTAGAATTTGTGTTACAGGATTTTGCCCAGCTTTAGGCTAATGTAAATGTTCCCAGCACGTTCAGGGCAGGCTAGGCTGAGCTAGGGTAGGTTAGATACATCAAATGCATTTTCAACTTGAGATATTTTCAATTTATGCTGGGCTTATCTGTAGCCTCACATAAGTTGAGGGCATTTATATTTTTCTTTGTCATCCAAACATGCATTCCTAAATACTGTAGTTCCAGTTTGTCTGTTTTGTTCTTTATTTATATTCCTGTTTGGTTTCCCTTAATCTAGATATCCCATTCCTTCTCTTTCTCTTCCCTCTTGAGATTCATACAACTGTAGAGTTCCCATTGTTTTTTTGTTTTTTGGTGGTGCTGGGGATTGAACCCAGGGCCTTGTGTTTGCAAGGCAAGCATTCTACCAACTGAGCTAGATCTCCAGCCCTTCCCACTGTTTTTGTTTGTTTGTTTGCTTATTTGTTTTGGTATTAGGATTGATCCAAGAGGCACTCAACCACTGAGTCACATCCCTAGCCCTTTTAATGTTTTATTTAGAGACAGGGTCTCCCTAAGTTGCTTAGGACCCTGCTAAGTTGCTGAGGCTGACTTTGAACTTGTGATCTTCCTGCCTCAGCCTTTGGAATGCCTGGCTCCACTGTTCTTAAAATAAGGGAAAAAATATTACTTTCCATGCCTTTTTTGGTTGGATCATCCCATATCCCTCCAACTTATCTGCCCCACCAGGCTGTACTTTACACCCTCTTCCAGCTTCCTGCAAACCCTGTTTCACCACGTCCCCTGCCTGCAATCCTCCCTCCATGCTCAGGCAGGACTTTCACAATGGTTATTTCCTCTCCTGGAAATGTCCTTCCCTCCCTCCATCTACCAGTTAACTCCTTATATCTCAATTGGAGTAGTCCCTCCTCAGAGAAGCCTCCCCACTCCCTGACCTAGTCAGTGCTCACCCCAGCCTCTCAAAGGCCCCTCCTCCCTCCTCCCAGCATGGTCCAGGCTAAGGGTTTCCTTCTGTTTGGAAGAGGACAGTGTTAATGACTGCCAGCTCCATGAGGGTAGGGGTTAAATCTGCCTGCAGCCAGCAATACAGCCAGGAGCGAGGCAGGCTCTGGACACCTGGATTGAGGAGCCCCATTACTCAGAGGCCAGAAGGGGAGCAGCAGCCAGGAGTAGTCAGAAGAGCAGAAGGTGGGAGCTCTCCCAGCACGATGGAAGTCATGCTGGGGCCCTACAGCCCAACAGTCAAAACCAGAGGAGCTAACCCGAGGTTCAGTAGTAGAGTGCTTGCCTAGCACTCACAAGGCCCTGGTTTGATCCCCAACAACCACCAAAAAGAAACAAGCCTGCAGGTCGGGTCAACCACTCCCATTTGGTCCACTGGGGCTGAGCTAAGTGGAAGCCAATGTTCCCTGGCTTCCCCCAGCCCAGTCCTGGTGGGCAGCAGTAGTCCCTCCCTCTTTACCCCTGTTGCCTGAGCCCTGCCCCTTCTTAAAAGCTCACCTGGGGTTCTTTCTCCCTTGAGGGAGGAAGTGATTGGAAGATTGGAGGCAGGGATACTGCTGAGAGGTGTGGAAGATGTGAGGCTGGTGGGCTTTGTAGGGAAAGGGGTGGAGGTTCCCTTGGACAAAGGCTCAGAGGGAGTCTTCTGAGGAAACTCAGTCTATAAGGTAGGGTGAGATCAGCTAAGGGTGAGACACCAGCTGGAAAGGCACACCCTCAGGACTTCAGGTGGCTAGGAAAGCTTAAATAGTTGTCTAGGATGTAAAAAGGAGAGGAAATGAGTCTTTCCCTTCTTTTTCTAACTTTCTCCTTCCCTCCATCTCTTTAGGGGTTTAGCCTTTCCTCTCTCTCTC
>JAJEJO010039696.1:10899-21312 GCA_020662805.1 Glaucomys volans | reverse complement strand
GCTGGGAGCACTGGCTGGACCTCTTGCTGGTTTCTGCACCCCAGGGATCTCCCCCTCTGCTGGGAGCACTGGCTGGACCTCTTGCTGGTTTCTGCACCCCAGGGACCTGCCCCTCTGCTGGGGAGCACTGGCTGGACCTCTTGCTGGTTTCTGCACCCCAGGGACCTCCCCCTCTGCTGGGAGCACTGGCTGGACCTCATGCTGGTGTTTCCACCCAGGACCTGCCCCTCTGCTGGGAGCACTGGCTGGACCTCTTGCTGGTTTCTGCACCCAGGGACCTCCCCCTCTGCTGGGGAGCACTGGCTGGGACCTCTTGCTGGTGTCTGCACCCCAGGGACCTCCCCCTCTGCTGGGGAGCACTGGCTGGACCTCATGCTGGTTTCTGCACCCAGGGACCTGCCCCTCTGCTGGGAGCACTGGCTGGACCTCTTGCTGGTTTCTGCACCCCAGGGACCTGCCCCTCTGCTGGGGAGCACTGACTTGGACTTTCGGCACAACACTGGTGCTCATGAGGACTCAGGTCTTTTGTGGTCTGAGTCTGCGCTGTCCCCAAAGGCCCAGCACTACAGGGTTAGTCCCCAGTCTGGCACTGTTTGGAGGTTACAGAACCTTCAAGATATGGGCACAGTGGGAGGTCTTTGGGTCAAGGAGGATCGTGCCATCAAAGGGGATGTGGGACCTCAGTGTCCTTCTCACTCCCTTGTTCCAGCCATGAGGTGGCTAGCTCCCTCCCAGTCCCTCTCCACAGCATGTTCTGCCTTGCACTGACGGAACCTCCAAAAGTGAGCCAAAACAGGCGGGCACCGTGGCACACCCCTGTAATTCCAGTAGCTCAGGAGGCTGAGGCAGGAGCAGCCTCAGCAACTTAGCAAGGCCCTAAGCAACTTAGCAAGAACCTATCTCAAAATAAATCATAAAAAGGTCTGTAGATGTGACTCGGTGGTTAAGCACCCAGGGTTCATTCCCTGATACAAAAAAACAAAAATCTGACCCAACATAATCCTTTTTCTCTTTATAAATTGTTTGTCTCGTGCATCTGTTACAGTAATAGAAAGCTAACACAAGGCTAAGGTCCTCCCCATTAAAACAATTCCTCAAGGAAGGGACTGCCCGCTACATGCTCTGCTGTCTCCTGGCACCTACAACATTGCTTGGCATACAGCAGGTACTCAATAAAGGTAAAGTAATGAATGACTCCGGTCCCCAGCAAGTGCTCTGAGACTCCAAGGCATCAGGGCCCCTGCCACAAAACCAAAAGTCAAACAGTATCCTCACCTCCAGCGTCATTGCACCAGTCCCCAGAAATACCATCCAAAAAAAGCATTCAAGTTCTTCAACATCTTCCCCCCAGGGCAGGCAGTAAGGCCAGCCCCAGCACACGACTCAACCCTGGCAGCAAAGATCAGGTCCAGCCCTAGTACCAGGACCCTGCCATCACAACCCCAGCGCCCAGCAAGAAGACCAGCTCCCTAACAACAGAACCCTCCAGGGCTGGGGTTGTGGCTCAGTGGTAGAGTGCTTGCCTGGCATGTGTAAGGCACTGGGTTCGAGCCTCAGCACCACATAAAACAAATAAAGGTATTGTGTCCATCTACGACTAAAACAAA
Organism: Glaucomys volans; assembly: GCA_020662805.1. Taxonomy (NCBI): domain Eukaryota; kingdom Metazoa; phylum Chordata; class Mammalia; order Rodentia; family Sciuridae; genus Glaucomys; species Glaucomys volans. The sequence continues at coordinate 19,705 of JAJEJO010039696.1, read as the reverse complement.
ATATTAAAAAAAAAAACAGAACCCTCGCCGTGGCAACAGGACCCCCAGATTTACGAACATTATCCCAGCCCCTAGCAACAGGATCCCCACCATGGCAAAGCAATCCCAGCCCCTAACAAGAGACCCCAGCCTTGGTAACAGCCCCCAGCCCCTAGCAACGGGATTCTAGCCTTGGCAACATAGTATCAGCCCCTAGCAACAGGACTCCAGCCTTGGCAACAGGACCCCAGCCCTGGCAATGTAATCCCAGTCCCCAGGACCACAATGCCAGCTCCCCACGCCCGATGCAAACCCCCGGTGCCGAGACCATGAGCACCGGATCCAAGATTCTGGTCTTGGGCGACGCCACTGGCGCATGCATTCAGCAAGCGCCTATGGCATGCAGTCCGCGGCAGGACTGATCAGCACCGAGGGGAGGTCTCGGTCCCCGAGACCCAGCGCGCAAAGAGAGCCAAAGTTCTTCAGGACGAAGTCCCGAGGTGACAGGGTGTGAACGCTGCGCTGCAGCCAGCCGGAACTCGGGAGTGGACCTTCCGGGGATCCGTCCTTTCCGCAGGCGAGTGCGGCGGACTGAGTGCTAGAGCGGCCCCGAGGCGCGCGGTGTCTTGTGGGCCACGGAGCTCCGGAGTCCAGGGCCCGCGGCATGGCGGGATTTGGAGTCCTGCCACCGCGGCTGCGGCGCAGGGGTTGCCGGAAGCTGTGGGTGGGAATGTGGGTGAAGGGGCGGGGCCTGGACGCGGAGGGGCGGGGCCTGGACGCGGAGGGGCGGGGCCTGGACGCGGAGGGGCGGGGCCTGGACGCGGAGGGGCGCGGAAGGGCTGGCGTGCGTTTGAAGGTTGAGGTCCCTGTCCGAAGTTACAGGTCCGGAGGCCGGGCCGTGTGACTGACAGCGGCGCCAGCCTCAGCCCGCTGCTTTCCAGCAGCGTTGGAAACTGCTTGCACCATCTCCTTGCAGTAAAAAGAGATTTCAGGAAGCAGCGATTAACCTCTAGGGGGAGGAACCCAGTGTGCGGCTCCGGAAGCCAAGGAGGATTGATGCCGCCCTTGGGGCTCCCGGGCCGCGTGGGGAGAGGAGTGAGGTGTGCCCTCCAGCCACAGTGCGGAGCCCTGCCCCCTGGACGCTTTGGTCCAGAGGCACCAGCCAAGAGATCAGGGGTGGACACCTAAGAAGACAGGCTAGGCCAGGCCCTGCAGCCACACGGGGTAGTGAAGATATGGACACGTTTAGGACGAGCCCTGGGGAGGCGTGTTCCCAGGAAAAGGAAGCATGGTGGGAGGCCAGGAACTTGGCATCAGAGTGGGCCTCCTGCTTCAGCCAGTGGTAGAGGGATGAAAATGGCTTCAAGCTGAGGCAACAGGAAAGGAGAGGTGGTGCTCCCCGCTGGGCCTGTTTCCTTGGGGAGGGGCTTGGCTGAAGGGAGGGTCCTCTCCTCCTCTGGGGCCAGGGTTGAGGAGCGGAACTGGGACCTGGGACTGCACAGCTCCCCACCCCAGGCAGTGTGGGACCAGGGTGAGCAGAAGTCCCAGCTGCCTGGGCTTCCCACTCATGTCCAGAGAGGATGGGCCAGGGTGTGCTGGGAGACCCCCAACACTGGCCAGGGTCACTCAGGCTTGATGTCCCCAGCCTGTGGGGACTGTCACTGCAGAGTGATGGAGAGTCAGAGCAGAACTGGGGTGCCCATGCTCCGTGCGGTTCTGGTCCACGTTGCATTGGCCCACTTAGGAGGGGGGACATCACCAAGAGGGGAGCCTTCAGCTGCAGGACCTGAGACAGCGTGCCCAACCATGCTCTCTCCAGCCCCACGCGCCTTTTCCATTCCAGCTTCTGTGCGTCTTCACCAATGCATTCCAAGGCATTTTGTCATTTTGACACTACTGTAAATATTATTTAATTCCAGTTTCTGAAATCCAAAACCGTTGAAGTTTCTTGGGCATTTCATATTTCAGAGTTTTGAGTTAGGAATGCTCAACCAGTGACGTCTATTGAATACCGTGAAATCGGAAGCCCTGAGATCCGAAGCACCCTGAACCCAGGCGCAGTGGGTGCTTCTGCTGCTCCCTCCATCTGTGGACGTCCAGCAGGAGCTCTGGGTCTGTAGGTTGCATCTACCTCAGTGTGTCCACCCTGAGAATCACACCACCTTGGGATACGCTGTCAGGTCTGTCTTGTACAAGGACACCGGTCACTCCATCAGGCCAGTCGCTAACTGGTCATACCTGCAGAGCCCCATGTCCAAGCAAGGCCACGTTAACTAGCTCTGGGTGGACATGAGTTTGGGGGACGCTATTGGCCCCAGTAAAGCTTCAGCCTTCAGAGCCAGCTGTTCTGTTCCCTCCCGTCTCCAGGCAGGCTGTCCCAGCCCTTTGTCCTGAGACGGCCTTCCAGGTTGGCGGAGGAACATCACAGCAGGCAAGACCCGTACATCTGTCCTGCCACCACTGGCCTGGGGCCACTGACGCCTGTTGTCCAGGCAGCAGGTGGTGTGCCTGCTCCATGCTCCTGCAGTCCTGGGGACCATTCTTGTGAGCAAAACCAACCAGCCACAGGAGTTCCCCAAGGCTCCTGAGGTCCCTCAGCCAGTCCAACAGCAAGGGGCTCCCGCTGGGGGACAGCCAGTGTGGCTGCATCTAGGGCACAAGCTGGTTACCAGAGGCCTAAGGTCAGGGGTTCCAGCCGGTCAGTCCAGGGGACATGGTGGGGCCTCTGGAAGGTCAGGCCACAGGTCCCACTCAGGTGCTCCAAGCTCACCCGCATGACCTGAGGCCCGTCCTGCCCCAGCACCCCCTCTGAAGCCCACCCAAAACCCAGCTCAGCCACATCTGCTGTCCCTAAAGCTGGGTGGCGGGTGACTCCTGCCAGGTACCCCTGAGGCTCCCCAATCTCTCCTGTTCAGCTCAGACCACAGAGACCCCCATCGAATTGCTGCGCGGTCAACCCTAGACTAGGACATCCAGCTCCCTCGGGGTTGCCTGGCCAATACATCTGCCCAGCCAGACCCAGGCAGTGGACAAGCCCACCAGGCTGGGAAGAGCAACGTGGTCGCAGCCCACAGGCAGGCTGGCCTCCAGCCCGTCCAGCAAGAGTGGTCATTTCATCCAAGGACTCATCTGGGGTGGCCTGCCCAGGACCAAGGACGCCTCCAGGGGCCAGAGCCAGCTGTGCAGACCTTCGTCCATGAGCCCATCCGGCGTCCACAGAGGCCTCACACCAGTGCTCCAGCCTCAGCTGCAGGCGGGCTTGTGATGTCTCCAAGGCCTCCTCTCACTGTCCCTCATCCCCAGTGTAGACACCCTGACTCTGACAGGCCTGAGGCTCCATGTCCAGCCCATCTTGCCAAACACAAGTCGGCTTCCCAGAGAAGGAAAATCGTGGACCAGCCCCTGTGGTCATCCCTCAGCCCACATCACCCCCTGGCCAGGCCCCCAGCCATGGTGGTTCCAGGGTTCCAGGCACAGGAAGGGCTGTGTGCCCTGGGGCACAGGGTGGGACCAGGACCCCAGCCCTTCCTGCGGAATGTCCTCAGGGTGGAGGCCTGGGGTGGCCAGTCACTGCCCATTGGGGTCTTTACTAAGTGAAGTCCTCTCACAGCCACCCTGACATGGTCCCCCTCCTCCTTGAGGCCCACAGGGTGGGGCCTTTGTCCTGGGGCTCCCACCAGAACCGCCCAGAGGTGAGAGTGAGTGGAGGGTCTGCACCCCCAGGACACGTCAGCTGCCTCTGCCTTTCCCTGTTGAACGAGGCTGTCTTCTGGAACCTTCCTCCCAGGCGGTGGACGGGGAAGCCAGGATGCTAGGTCTCTGGGGAGGGCCGGACCCTACGTGGAGGGAGGCTTCCGGCCAGGCTCTGAGCATTTCCTCCCATAGGACGATGCTGGGAAGGGGGTCAGGAAGGGGGGTCAGTGCCTGGGACTTGCAGGAAGCAGCCCCCGGTGCCCAGGTGCCCAGGTGTGGCAGGAAATGTGGTACTGCCCATGCCAGACTCGCCCTGCGCTGGGGACTTGGGGCCAGGGCTCTGGACTGCTCACAGCTCCTAGGTCCAGAACCCCTGCCTCTCACTGCTCCTTCTCTCTATCTCTGCCTGTATCTCTCTGTCTCTGTCGCTCTGGTCTCTGCCTCTGTCTCTGCCCCGTCCATCTCCGTCTCCATCTGTCTCTCCGTCTCTGCCTCTCTGGGTCTGTCTCTCTCTCCCCCTTCCCACCTCTGGCCCTCCTCTCAGAGCCTCCCCTGGACCCAGCCCCCTGTCCTTCTGGCTGCGGTATACAGGAAAGGCTCAGGTCCACGGTGAAGTCTGGTCTGAGCGCCATGGGCGTCCAGTAAGTGCTGGGATGGGGTTCAGCTGGGGACTTGGGGCCCCAGCCTGCCTGGCGCCCTGACCCCTCCCCACTGCTCTGTGCTGGAGGGCAGCAGGAAGCCAGGTCAGGGCTGGGAAGTGGCCCACTCACCATGCCCGTGGCCCCCCGACGGGGTTAAGAGCCCAGCTTCCCGGGAAGGGCCGGCTCCTTGGAGTCCGGCTTCCTGCAAGGCTCTTCCCGCACTGCAGGCAGGGTGAGGGGCACGGGCCCTGAGTTCTACGTGGGCTGCCAGGGTCCCTCTCTTTTCGCCCATTTCCCTCACTGCTCCCAGTCCCCCTTGGGTCTCCATTTCTGCCTCTTAACGTGGATGCTGAGAAGACAGGTGGGCTCCACCCCAGTGCCCCCTTCTACTCCACAGCTGGGAGCCTTAGGCAGAGGCCACACCTTGACGTCAGTGGAGTCCAGGCCAGGATGCTGTTCTGTCCTCCAGGGCACAGGTGGGGCCATGGTGGCGTGGGGCAGACAAGGTCCCAAGGGCCTCTCTGGAAGGCAACTGAGGACAGGGCGTGGGCAGGCAAGAGGACTGCGGAATCTTTGGACAGAACTTAAAGGAGTGGGGACAGCCCTGCAGAGGCCCCAAGGGAGGGCACGGCAGCTTGAGATGTGGGCATGCCTGAGGGGCTTCTAGGTCCCTGTGGGGGCTGGGTGGGCTGGGGAAGATCAGGCCTTGAAGGGCCCTCAGGAGAACAGGGACAGTGTCTCTGGCTGAGCAGAAAGCCGGAGAGATGGCCGCCGGCTGGAAGGCGACTCAGGACTCTGATGGCAGCCATGGGCAGGGTCCATCCCAGCCCCCGCCTGGTGCCCAGGCTCCCATCAGGCCTGCCAGGGGGCAGCCCTGCCACTGTGGGGGATGAACTGGGGACCCCTCCCAGGAACTGTGGCCCTCACTGTTCTGAGATGGCCAGGGGCCCCAGCCAGGAGCCAAGGGCCCCTAGGAGGCCCCACCCTCAAGCACCCGTCACCCCAGGACTCGCAGACCCCCAAGGCTCTGTGGGTCTGCAGAACTGGCAAGGCAGGCCTCCCACCCCTGCGCAGCTGCGAGCAGAGGGGAAAGCGCAGATTAGCCAACTGGACGGGATGGGGTGTCCGGCGCCTTCAGAGGTCATGCACTTGACCTCCACCTTGAGCGGCTCCAGGCTTCCATCCTCAGCCTTCCCGTCCATAAAACACGTCTGAACAGGCCCGGACCTTGTTGCCCCATCCCTTCCGACCTCGGCCCCGGGGTCCCCGCCCCACCTTTGGCCCCCAGCCTCAGTCTCTCAGCGGCCTCCAGGATCGGGGGTCAGGCCAGGAAAGCCCCTCGGGAAACCCCTGGGAGCAGCGGAGGAGGGGGCGGAGGAGCAGGTTTGCAGGCGGCGGGAAGCAGCCTGGACGCCGCTATTTAAACCGCTTCCCGCGGGCGGGCAGTGGGACAGGGACAAGCATGGAGCAGGGCCTCGCCCTCCTGCTGGCCCTCTCCCTGGGGCTCCTCCAGCCAGGACGCGGTAAGCAGGAGAGGACGGGGAGGGGGCTGCTGAGGGAAGAGGGGGGCCCGGGCCGCCCTCTGACCCCACAGTCCTGGCGCCTGGGGTGAGTCGGCACCGGCGGGACCCGCGCCGGCTGAGCGCTGCCTCTCCGCAGGTCAGCCCCTGCGCGTGGAGCCCCCGGAGCCCGTGGTGGCCTTGGCCATAGGCGCGTCGCGGCAGTTCAGCTGCCGGCTGTCCTGCCCGCGCGGGACGGCCACCGTGCGGTGGCGAGGCCTGGACACCAACCTGGGCGCCGTGCAGTCGGAGGCAGGGGGCAGCGTGCTCTCCGTGCGCAACGCCTCGCTGTCTGCGGCCGGCACGCGCGTGTGCGTCGGCTCCTGCGGGGACCGGACCTTCCAGCACACCGTGCGACTCCTGGTGTACGGTATGGTGAGGGCTCGCCCTCCTTCCCCCAGGTCCGTCTTTAAACCACCCGCCCTGACCCGCACCTGGCCCCTCCGAAGTCCTTCCCACCCTAGCCAGCCAGGGGTGCTCTGTGCCCGGTTATGGCCTCGCCCAAGCTGCAGCCCCCCACCATTGGGTCCAGCCCTGAGCATGCACGCCCTCCACCCACAGCCTTCCCGGACCAGCTGACCGTGTCCCCAGCGACCCTGGTGCCTGGAAGGGGCCAGGAGGTGGCGTGCACTGCCCACCACATCTCCCCAGCTGGCCCTGACACCCTGTCCTTCTCCCTACTCCTGGGAAACAGAGAGTTGGAGGGCATCCAGGCCCTAGGCACAGAGGAGGAGGAGGAGGACCCCCAGGAGGCAGAGGACCTGCTGTTCCGGGTGACAAAGCGCTGGCTGCTGCCTCCCCTGGGGCCTCCCGCCCCACCCACCCTCCACTGCCAGGCCACTATGCGGCTCCCTGGCTTGGAGCTCAGCCACCGCCGGGCCCTTCCAGGTGAGCCCACTTCCAGGTGGTCCCCAAGACCACCACTCTGCAGCCTGGACAGCAGCACCCACGCCCCCTGTGTATCCTGGTCAGGAGTTGTTCACACGGTCTGTCCTGGGACCCATCTCTAGTCTGTTACCCTGTGGCCACTGGCGAGAATCATTAAAGCAACGGACACAGCACCCGCCCTGTGCCAGCCCCAGGATCCATCCCAGCTCTGCCCACATCTCTCAGGGTCAAAGCTCAGGTCCACCCTGGGCCACAGCCCCTTGCTTCTCGGCTCCTCCTCATATTCCTCCAACACAACAATGAAGCTCACTGCAGCCTCAGGGCCTTTGCCCAGGCTGGAGCACCTTTCCAGATCCAGTCCCAGCTCCTCCTCGCCTCCCTCAGGTCGTTCTCAACGGTGACCGTAGTGAGGCTCCCCACGCATCCCGCCCCATGGGTGCCTGGGACACATGCCATGCGATGCAGGCGATGGCACACGCTTGCACACACCCACTCCTCCTCCTGGGCCTTGTATTTCTGCACCCAGCATCCTAGGCTCTACCTTTTTCCCTTATATGTCCCTCCCGGGTGGCACTGTCAAGGGACGTCTGACTTGTCCACAGTGATGTCCTCAGCAGCCAGGCCAGGTCAGGCACCCAGCAGGAGCACAGGCAATGCCGCGTCTCTAGGTGGACCCTACACGTCTCCAAGCCCCGGAACATCCCTGAGGGGAGCTCAGGGCACCCTCCAGCAGGCCCCCCGACTCCCTTGTGCCCCTGGGTCCTGATTTCTAACGAAGAGCTCTGTAATTGAGTGGAAGCCAGAGGCTGTGTGATGGGCGCACTGAAACGCCACCAAGCCACATCCCCAGCCCTTTTTTAAACGCCACCAAGCCACATCCCCAGCCCTTTTTTAAATTTTGAGAGAGGGTTCCTAAATTGCTGAGGCTGGATTTGAACTTGCAGTCCTCCTGCCTCAGCTCCCGAGATGCTGGGATTACTGGTGTGAGCCACCACACCCGGCTACAGAGGTGTTTTCTAGATCCCACGGTGCCCCCCAGCCTCAGTCCACACCCTGTCCCTGTTCGCACTCCATGGTAAGTGGTGGACTGGGCACCCACGCCTTTGCTAGCTCTCTGCCACAGTCCAGGGGGTGGGGTGACCTCATGGCAGGTGGACAAGCAGCACCCTAGTGGGATCTGCCAGGAGTGGGACCCCCACTGTCCACTCCAATGCTGCTCAACCTTCAGTGGTCAGAGGGGTTCCAGGGTGGGCTTGGGGCAGTGAGAAGTAACGGTCACTCTGTTTCCAGTCTTGCACAGCCAGACCTCATTGGAGCCCCCGGACCCGACCTCATCAGATCCCCCCAACGCCACCTCCCCACAGACCACCCCCCAACAGGGCTCCACAGTCACCCCCAGGATCAACAGCTCCACCGAGCCCTGCCGCCCTGAGATCCACCAGTCTCTGGAGCCTGCACTGGACAGAGAGGTCAGCTGGGAGCTGCTGTGTGAGGCAGCCTGTGGCCCTGGCACGGCCGTGCGCTGGACCCTGGCTCCTGGGGGCCTGGCTGCCTACCAGAGAAGGGAGGCAGGGACCCGGGCGTGGCTGAGCGCGCCTCCAGGGGTCTCCAGCACCGAGGGCTTGTTCCAGTGCCGCCTGGACCCAGGTGGCCAAGAGGCCAGCCTCTATGTGCCTGGCCAGAAGGTGACCCCAAAAAACTGTGAGTTCTGGTGCCTGGGAAGGGGCTGGGAGGGGTGGACTCTCTGGGTCAAAACTTAAGGTGAGAAGCTGCAGTGCCAGGCCTAGCCCGTTTCCCTGTCTGCCGAGGGGCTTCCCTGGCCGAGGCTGCAGGCCAAGGCAGAGTGGGTCACACTCCTGTGGGAATCACAAAGCAAAATGGGCGTAACAAGTATATTTTAGGGAGCCCAAGATATTCTGAACGTTATCATCTCATAAAACATCAACATAAAAGAGTATGAATCGCCAGGCGCGGTGGCGCACGCCTGTAATCCCAGCGACTTGGGAGGCTGAGACATGAGGATCCCGAGTTCAAAGCCAGCCTCAG
>JAJEJO010039696.1:0-10799 GCA_020662805.1 Glaucomys volans | reverse complement strand
AAAGAAGGGCTCGCTGTGAAAACCACTGGACACCAGCAGGGACCCGGGGGGCCTGTACCGCTGCGGGTGGGCGGGCGGCCAGTGCTCCTGACTGCCCCTCCCGCTCTTCCAGCGCCCGGTCCCCGCCCGGAGGGTGGACCGCCGCCCGCCGCCCTGTGGACCGGCAGCTTGGTGCTGGGGCTGCTCCTCGTGCCGCTCCTCGCCTACCGCCTGTGGAGACGCTGCCGAACCCCGCCTGCGACCCCCGCGCTCCCGCCGGCCTCCCAGTGGCTCCTACCCGTGCGCGACTAAGGGCGCAGCGCGGCCGGCCTCTCCCCGCGCCCAGCTGGTGGTCAATCCACAGGCAGCCCCCTCCGCAGCTGGCTGGGCTTCCCGCCCTGGGCCCACCTCCCACCCCCGGCCCGGCCGGAGCTGGAGAATAAAGTCCACTCGGTCTAACCGTGGTGATTCGTGTCGTGTGGGGAGGCTGCTGCCGCACACCGGTTGCCCCGCAGACCGTGCTGGGGCCCGGAGCTGGTCTGGGCTGCGCCTGGTGCCCGTTTCTGGGCGAGGCGCACGAGCTCTGAGCTCCGGGAGAGGACCTGGAGGGGATAACACGGCGGGCAAGGGCAGGAGGCTTATTGCGGGAAACTGCACGACTGCAAGTGGCTGGAGACGTGGGAGAGCGACTGGAAATGAGGTCAGCCTATCAAGAGCCGCGAGGTAGCCGGGTGTGGTGGCTCACGCCTGTAATCCAAGCGACTTGGGAGGCTGAGTCAGGAGGATCGCGAGTTCAAAGCCAGCCTCAGCAACTTAGCGAGGCCCTTAGCAACTCAGTGAGACCCTGTCTCTAAATAAAATACAAAATAGGGCTGGGGATGTGGCTCAGTGGTGGAGTGTCCCTGAGTTCAGTCCCTGGTTCCAAAAAAGAAAAAAAAAAAAAAAAAAAAAAAAAAAAAGAGCCGAGAGGTGCCAGGCGGGGGAGGAGGGGCCCTGGCCAGAGGGCACTGGGAGCCAGGGAAGGGTAGCCATGGAGGGGACGCGGCGATAGAACGCCCCCTCTGGTGTTCAGGAAGGGCAACGCCCCCCGGCCGAAGTCCGCGCCCTGCAAACATGCCGCTAGGCGGGGTAGGAGCGCGCAGGGCCACAGGGGACCTCCGACACAGCTGGAGGATGGCCCGGACCGGGTCCCCACAGGCGTGCTCTACTCTCAGACCAAGAGGAGCCAAAGGCCGGGAGGAGTTCGGCCCGAGCCCAAAGACTCCGACAAACGTCAGAAGAGAGTCAGGGGGCGACGCTCAGTCCTGGAGTCGGGGTGGGGGGCAATCCTGGCGCACGCTGGTTTGGGCCAATCTGGTACCCAAGGAGAACGGTTGCTAGGAGACCGTGCTAATGAAGTACTCGCCCACTACCAAGATGGCAAGTAATATGGCTTCATGATAGAAACCAAGCCTTTCCTAGGCAACCATTTTTGAATCTGGCACAGGTCAGTTTCCTGGCCGAAACCAGATCAACTCGGTACACGCTATGAGACGCAAAGGAAGGATGCCAACTAGGACCCAGGAAAAAGGGCTGCCTGCCCCTGTTATTTCCCGGAGTCTCGCATAAGGTTCCGGCGCTCTCTGCCCCTAACCAAAATGGCCGTCCAGGAAACGCGGGGCATGTGGGGTATGGCTGCGCTTCCGGCTCCACTGCCCTCAGTGAAGATGGCGGCAGTGGAGAAGCGGCGGCCGGCGGTGGCACCGGCGGCCAGTTTCACGGACAACGGCCGGCCGTCGGTGTCCCGGACGGCAGCGGCGGCCGAGAACGAAGAGGACTTCCTGCGGCAGGTCGGCGTGACCGAGATGCTGCGCGCGGCCCTGCTTAAGGTTCTAGAGGCGCGGCCCGAGGAGCCCATCGCCTTTCTGGCGCACTATTTCGAGAACATGGGCCTGCGCTCTCCGGCGAGCGGCGGCGCCGGGGAGCCCCCGGGACAGCTCCTGCTACAGCAGCAGCGCCTGGGCCGCGCTCTGTGGCACCTTCGCCTGGCTCACCACTCACAGAGGTGCGGGCGGGCGGCGGGAGGGGTAGCGGCCAGACTACAGTTCCCGGCATATTACCCGGCGGGGAGCGGGCCCGCGCGGGACGCACTGGGAGTTGTGGTCCGCACGCTCCGACCCGCGCCGCGCAGAGCATGCTGGGAGTTGTAGTCCGCGTCTCCTGGGCGGGGCGGAGCCGGTGCATTGCGGTCAGTGCCGGCTGTGTGATGTGCAGGTTTCCACTGCAGCTGGGGACTCTCCAGGTCGCAGGGCAGCCGCGTCCCTGCAGCCAGAAATGGATAACTAGAACTGGAGACTGACCAAAGCCGAGCGCGGCCCGCGGGAGGAAAGCCTGGAGTGGGGTGGGCTGGCGAGCCGGGGCAGCTGTCCTGTGTCGCTGGTGGGGAGGGTTCTAAGCCCCCAGGTGGCCGAGTTTCTATTCAGCGCGCAAGGGTTGCAGAAGACCAGGAAGCGGACTGACGCGCAGCATCAGCCCTGGGCGACCCCTTTGGGGTGCTCAGAAGCAGCAACTGAGGCGAGAATTTGCATGGTGGCTTAGGAGGGGTGCGTAAGCCCATCCCCAGGGTCTAAACTCATGGTGATTCCGGGGCCCCCTGGGCGACCCTGCCGGACAATCGGAGAAGCTGCGGAGTCTGAGCATAGCTTAGGGGTTCCCAAGATGACAGCCAGGGAGGGGAGCTCGGGGGTCCTGGGAGGAGGAGCAGGTGGCCAGGAGGCGGAGCTGATGGGGGTGGAGAGGAATAGGACTGGAGGAGCCCGCAGTGGGAAAGGCGGACTGGGTTGTGCCTGAGACAGGGCTGGATGGAGCATTTGTAAACTGGAGGAGTTGAGAAGGCCTCAAGAGAGAAGAGCAGAGCCCGCAGAAAAGGGGAGAAAGGCAAAACCAGAGATGAAGAAAGCAGTCAGGAGGAAGTGACATCAAGAGGAAGAGCGATCCGTGGCAGGGCTGCCATGAGTGGTTGCTCAGGTCAAGCGTTGCAGAAGGACGCGTCCTGTAGATGTCACAGATGAAGATACTTAGGTTGATTTCCCAGGGCGGTGGGCACGATCTGTAATCCCCGCAGCTCAGGAGGCTGAAGCAGGAGGATCACCGGTTCAGAGCCAGCCTGAGCAACTTAGTGAGGCTCAATTCAATTTAGCAAGGCCCAGACTCAAAATTTAGGAAAGGGCTGGGATGTTGCTCAGGGTTAAGTGACCTGGGTTCAATTCCTGGTACAAAAAAGAAAAAAAAAAAAATAAGGCTGCTGTAAAACATCACCTTAAATCCAGGGACTTAAAACAACAGGAGCTGATTCTGTCGGAGTCGAGGAGGCCAAAGTCTGAAATCGTGGTGTCACCAGGGCGTGTTCTCTCCAGAGGCTCTAGGGGAGGGTCCTTCCTGCCTCCTCCAGCTTGGTGGTTGCTCCAGTCCTTGGTGTCCCTTGGTTTGTGACTGAGTAGCCCCAGCCCTGTGTCCCCCCACTTGGCCTTCTGTCTCCCTGTCCCAGCCACACGAGGTGTTGGATTCACAGCTGACCCTGCTCCAGCAGGACTGCGTCGTAGCAGGTACACCCACAAAGGCCCTGTTCACAACCAAGACCCCTGCCTGAGGCTTTGGATGACCTGGTCCTGGGGTCATGGAGGATTCAGGGCCAGAGGGCACAGCTGCTGGCTGTCATTCAGAGTGGCAGGAGGCAGAGAGTGGGTGCTTGTGGCAGAGGTGCAGGCCCTGGGGTCACCTGGCTGCCCAGGGACCAGCCAGGGGTAAATGTGTAGGACAGGCTCCCTGGCGTGAGACCAGGCTGCTGCTGTCCTCCCTGGGACACCCCAGGCCACTGCCTCCCCTCTTCAGATGGTCAGGGGCTCGTGGCTGGTGGACAGGAGCAGAAGGTAAGGGTCGGGCAGCTCTCTGCTGTCCCCAGAACCTGGGGCTGAGGTGGAGATGTCAGGTCTGGGAGAAGTCACCGCTGGCCCCCTGTGCTGGCCAGCAAGGCCACTTGGGGCACAAGCATGAAGTAGAATCTGAAGGCCACCACAGGGAGAGCCAGGAGTCGGACAGCTTAGCCCAGGGGCCTCTGTGGCTACATCGTTGCTGATGAGAGGGACCCTTGCACACTGTCCCCAAGCACACTGCCACCAGAGAAGCACTCATAGAGGACTGGCCAGTCTTGGCCAGGGCCCAGCCTCAGCCCTGTCTGGTGGGCTTCCTGGGCACTGCGGGATGCAGAGCAGCATCCCTGGCCTCTACCCACTCACGCCAGGCACTTTCCAGTTGTGACACCACACGTCCCCTCAGGGTCCCCCGCTAAGAGCCGCTGGTGGAAGGCAGAAGGGCGGGGCTGCTGCTGCTCAGGACTGAACAGCTCCTCTTCCCCTCAGCTGCCCGGCTGCCTGCCTGACCTGATCTGCACCTCAGAGCTGACTAGTGCCACAGCGGCCGGATAGGAGCTCCCCGCTGGCTGTGTGCACGTCACCTCTGGGTGGTACAGCGGGAAACCCTCAGGGGACACGAGGCAGCCTGGAAGGTGGTGTCCCCACCCACCTTCCCTGCCTTTCCTGAGGGTCGCCCTGAGGTCACTGGTTAGTCACCCCTCTATGTGCCTCCTGGTCATGGGGCTGGAGCCTTGGCTGTGGTCACTGCTGTGTGCTTCCTGGACATGAGGCCAGGACGCTGCTCAAACCACACCTGGGCCACAGGCATGTGGGATTCCACGCACTGGGCGTGACCCCGGTCTGTCCTCACAAGGGTCTGCACTGCATGGACCAGGCTGTCACCCTCCTTGGGGGAAGGCAAGGGTCAGCTGGGCAGGGTCTTGCCCAGACCACACAGCAGAGGCGGCGGCCTCCCGGAAGGCAGGTGTGGGCCAGCTGCAGAGCCCTGCACGCCCGCAGTGCCCAGTGGGTGCCCCAGGAGCCACGAGGGCCCACGTCCTGCCCCCAGCTGCTGCCTCCAGGGAAGGGAGTCAGTGCAGGAGAGGGGGGCGGGCGGGGGGCAGGCATCCTGGGCCTGAGGCCTGCAGAGGGAAACCAGGCATAGGCTGGACGTGGAGTCAGGAAGCCCCTCACCTGCAGGACAAAACACCCCACCCCAGTGACCCCTGCTCTGCTGGAGGTTCTGCCTGTCCATCAGGAGTCCTGCCTCCTGGCAGGGAAGGCATGGCTGTGGGTATTCAGGCCAGAAAGGGCCCTGAGTGTGGAAGCAGGAGACAGGGCTGGCAGGGGCCTCCCTCAGATTGTGCCACTGCCCAGCCCCTCCACCCACTCACTGGGCCCTGTTGTGGGGACACTTGGATCACTGCCGTCCCTGCGAGGTGGGCCCAGGGCTCGGTGTCTCCGGGTCTGTCAGGCACTGGATAGGAGCAGTCGGTGATCACGAGTCTGCACGTCCCTGACCGCCAGCGCTCCACAGCACCAGCGCAGGCCCACCAATGGCAGCCAGCGGGAGAAGAGAGTGGACAGCTGAGAGGCCGAGAGCCAGCCCTGGGAGGCTTGGTCTGCCCGGCCCCTGCGTGGGGCTGTCACGGTGCACCCTCCCTCAGCCTGGCCAGCACTGCTGAGCGCCCGCTGTGCTGGCTGCTGGAGGTGGGATGGTGTGCCCCATGGCATGAGGCCTGTGCCCAGCCACTTCCTGCCTGGGTCTTCGCCCTGCTCACAACCTCAGGGTCCCTACACCGCTGTGATCCACAGGATGGCGCCTAAGGCTGGGCTCCTGCAGGCTCACAGCCTCAGGTTCTGGTGGGTCCTGGAGCCCCCGGTGGCCGGGCCTATAAACGGGCACCAGCAGCCAGACCTGCAGCTTGCCTGTGGGGCTGTGAGCACAGGGGGCCTGGCCCACCAGAGCCTGCCCCTGAGGGCCACAGAGGGTCCCTGGGCAGGGCTGCTGAGTGCCATGTGGCTGTGCTCCGGGCACCGGGGCCGTGACAGTGGCAGGCACCTGCCCTGGTGGGAAATGAGGTCCCAAGCTGGACTTCACAAGCGAGTTAGGAGACCACCCCAGGAGAGAGGGACCCGGGAGAGGCGGGGTCTAGGCAGGTTGGCATCGCTCAGGAGGCGGTGTCCGCAGCCCCCAACCCTGTCCCACCCACAGGACGGCCTTCAACAACAACGTCAGCGTGGCCTACGAGTGCCTGAGTGCAGGCGGCCGCAGGAAGAAGCCTGGGCTGGACGGCCGCACCTACAGCGAGCTGCTGAAGCGCATCTGCAGGGACGGCGAGGCCCCCGAGGAGGTGGTGGCCCCGCTGCTGCGCAAGATCCAGTGCCGCGACCACGAGGCAGTGCCGCGGGGCGTCTTCCGCGCAGGCATGCTCACCTGCTTCGTGCTGCTGGACTTTGTGGCCCGGGCTGGAGCCCTCTTCCGGCTTCTGGAGGCCCCAGGCCTGGCGGTAGCTGACCGCCGTGTGGGCCAGGCCGTGCTCGACACCCTCGAGGGGGCCCTGGGCGCTGGCGACCACACCGCTGCTCCCGCACACTACCTGGAGGCTGGCTCGCGCCTGGGACCCGACAGCCTGGCGCTGGCCCTGGACCGTGCCGCGGCTGGCCGTCGGCCCAGCTCGCCCATGCCCCGGGAGGAGTTCCTGGAGAAGGCAGCTGCCCTCTTCATTGCCAAGGTCAAGCCAGTGGGCTGAGCCCACTCCACAGCTGCCCTGCTCCTGGGACAGGTGTGGAACTGGCCCGGGACAGGGTGTCCCACCCTGGATAGGACAGGTGCCCCTCCAGGACCCTGCACCCCCACATCACTGCACCCACACTCATGGGCCCTGCTCAGCAGAAATAAAGTCTGGAGGCCTGTGTGTGCCCGTGCATGCCTGAGGGTGCGGAGCCTGCCCGCTGCCCAGCTGCCTGCAGCCCCATCGCCCAGCTCCTCTGGAGCGTGAGGCCCCTTCCCACAACCCCGCCACTTGAGTGGCTTCTCTTGAGCCTCAGTTTCCCCAGCTGTCAAGCAGAGAGGGCAGCAGAATCTGCCCCTCCTTATCCCTTACCGCCTGGAGGAAGGCAGCGGCCAGGTGGGGAAGCCAAGGGCCATCCGGCTGGGGCCCAGCAAGGCCTGGGCCAGGCCCTCCAGAACCACATACACCGCCTCCCCCACTGGTTGCTCTGGCCCCCGTGAGCACTTTCTCCATGACCTCAGGCTTTTGTGGTGTCCCCCCACACGCCCGGAGCGTTGTCGCCTTGGGACCCCTGGGGTGGCTGTGCTCCCCTGGCCCAGTCTCCCTCCTACCCGACAGACCCCTGAGGAAGATCTTAAATCACTGTCCTCTCGAACTGGTGGGGTGGCCCCAGCTGTTCCCCAGTGCCAAGTTTGGCATAGGGTGGGTGGCAGATGAGTCAGTCGGTCTGGAGTGGTGGCAGATCCCTGCCTGCCAAAAGAAGCAGCCGCGGGGTCCCCTTCCCACATGGGCTTGAGAGGCCAGCAGAGCATGGAGCCTGTGCTTCCCAGCCAGCTCCCTCGCAGGAGGCTGACCACCACCTCTCCTCCCAGGGGGCTTTGGGGTGATCTCTTACAGACGGAGCCAGCTGGGCACAGGTGAGGGCAGTCACTTGAGCCCACAAACAGAGAGGGCAGCCAAGTGTGAGCTGTCAGACCAGGATGCCCAGAGCAGTAGTGGCCAGTGCTTGCCAGCCCAGGAGACATGAGCACTGGGCCCTTCCCCTGTGGACCAGGTCGACCTCCTGAGGCCAGCTGCCCTGCCATCCAGCTGGTATTCTGGTGGCCAGCCAGGGGCCTTTCCTATCCCAGGACTCCCCACCTGGGCTCACAGGCCCCTGCTCCTCTAGCACATCTCAGCCCCTGGGGCTGGCCTCTTCCAGCCCAGAGCCAAACCCCACGCAAGTCGGCATGGGGACACCCTGGAGTCGCCCCAGGCCCACCACACCCTGACAGAGCTCCTGGCCACCACAGCCCCCTGGCCCAGCCAGCGCCCCTGGCCTCCGTGACTGGCTTGGGGCAGGTGTGTGACACGTGACAGTCCTCTGGGAACACCTGGGGGACTCCAACCAGCGTGTCACCAGGAAGTTTCACGGGGTTCCCACTTTGGCCTATGCAACAGGCCTCCAGACTCTTCCTCACCACATGCCGGTCCCCTGCGGGGTCACCTGCCAGGAGGTGCCTCCCTGAGCCTCTGCTGCCCCTCCCCCCGTTTGTGTGTGTATGGGGGGGTATTGAACCCAGGGTCTTAGAAAAGTGTCCAGGGGGCAGAGGCCATGGGGGTCTTGGTGAGGTGCTGCTGGGGACCTGGTTTGGGCCGGGTGCCCAGGGCGGAAGCCTGAGCTTCCAGTGGCGGGTTCTAGCCAGGCTCTGCGGGTCCCTCAGCAGGCAGGACGGCCAGGACACCCGAGTCCGTGAGAAGCCGCCCTGGCGTGTGCTCTTCTTGGGCACAGACCAGTTCGCCCAGGAGACGCTGCAGGCGGGCACTGCACACCGCCAGGTACGCGGCCGGGCTGGGGGCCTGGCGCTGAAGGCACCCTTGCTGAGGGGGCGCGACGGTCTGCGGAGTGTTCTGGACCTCCCGAGCAGCACCCCGGGTGTGCCGGAAGGTGCGCCGCACCTGCCGGCCAGGCTTTGGGCGCCCAGTGCCATCTACCCCCGCACTCCCCGCTGCATCGGTTTTCCAAGCGCCACCAGGCCGTGCCAAGCTGGTGGTAGGCACTTTGCCTTCAGCACCTCGGACCACCTCCCTGCCAGTGTTGGGTGTGCGGAAACAGGACTCAGAGAGGTTAAAACATTGCCCGAGGTCATCAGCTGCGCTGACTGGAACCCAAACCAGTTCTGAGTTAGATTTCTCCCCTTCCTAACCTTCCTGCCACCTCCCAGCCACGCAATTTGTAGCTTCTAATTCTTCAGGTTGTTTTTTTTAAACCCAGGCACCCTTTTGTGCACCTGTGTCTCACTCCTGTCCCCTGGTCCACCTAGTACACAGCAGGACCCACTTTTCTGGGGCTGAAACGAGGACATATCCCCCCAATTTTTTTAACAAATACATTTATAAATTAGAATTCTTAGGAGTACATTTACTAGGTATGAAATTTAATAAATCTTGTTTACTGGGGGGAAAAAAAGTGCCCACAGGCTAGGGATAGAGCCGCCTGGGCCAGGTGTGGCAGCAGCCAGGCCAGGTGGGCGTGTGGTGTCTCTGAACCACATCCCCAGACTTTTTTGAGACGGCCTCACTAAGTTGCCCAGGCTGACCAGGAACTTGCTACCTCCTGCTCAGCCTCCAGGGCCGAAGGTGACAGGTGTGGCCAGCCCTGCTTTTGGCTCACACCCTCACCCAGGTCCCCGAGGCAGGGATCCTGCTAACTTTACTCAGCACCCAGGTGTTCCACACGGCAGGAAAGGAGGGAGGCAGGAAGTCAGAGTACCACAGACTCACAGGTAGTGCCGCACCTCTGACTCTGGTCTTCCTGCCTCCTCTCGTGAGGACCCTGTGGCCCTCAGATGCCGGGGTCAGTCCCTGCAGCTGGGGCTTGGGGCCAGTTTGAACCTTCCAGTGGGGGACCCCAAAGGAAAACTGAGTGCTGTGGCAGAAAACATGCCAGCAAAACCCCAAACGTCCCCACAGCTCCAGGGTGTTCCCGGGCTGGGGGCAGTCTCTCCAGGATCCCCTGCCCACCCACAGCTTCCTGGGGATGAGGGGTGCAGGGAGACTTGGACAACTCGAAGGAAGAACCAGGGTCAACTCCAACTCTCATTTACTGATGAGCTGCCCCACAGCATCTGACAGCAAGGACAGCCCACCATGGAGAACAGGGTCTGTGAACACTGCAAACCCCAGATGGGCACAACAGGAGAGCGGCACTGACTAGACACCCCCAGTTCCCAGGGCCTGAGAGGAGGGCCAAGGGTAGCTCTGGGCAGCACGTGGAGTGGCCACTGGCCCAGTGCTTTCTTAGACTCCTCTGCCTACCCCACCTCTGATGTTTTTCCTTCCCTCACACTTGTCCCCAGCTAGGATTCCAGCCTCAGAGGTCAGGGGCCAGACATGAGCAAGCTGTCCCCCACCAAGCCTGAGGCATTGCCACAGCTGCCTGATGCCTAGCACTTGTCCAGCCAAGTCACAACGGGCCTCAGGCAGCTGGCCTGCCCTGCTGGAGGCTTGCTGCCATCGCCACCCCAAAGTCCAGGCAGCCAGGGGACATCTGGGCAGGACCCAGCAGGCCAGAGCTCAGGGTCAGTGGAGCCCAGGGTCAGGGGTCAGCTGCCTCTTGAACCCAGTTTGCCTCATCTCGGGGTCTCTGCAAGGCTGTGTGTCCCCTCTCATGCCCACTTCCTCCAGGCACCTCCTCACACAAGGCTCAGGTGGGCTCAAAAAGGAGGGTCCCCCGAGTCATGGCCCAAGCTCCACCAGGTTGGGTGGAGGTCAGGCACTATCAAGGTGGGGGTGTCAGGGTGGAGCCCTGGCCCCATGGGGGATTTTAAGGGAGACCCTCAAGGTTGGGGATCAGGGTGGGGGGCTCAGACTCCATTGAGGCGGTGAGAGGAGGCCAGGCTCCATCACGGTGGGGGACCGGGGTCCACCAGGTGGGGCCCTGGCCTGAATCGAGTGAGGAACCAAAGCTGCCAAGAAGATGCCGAATGGGGAGGTGGTCCAGAATCCTCGGCCCTCTCCGCGCACTCCGCCTCCTCCAGCCCCGAAAAGCAGGGCGGCCGCCCCCGCCCACGGCCCCACCCCCGCCAGGACGTCACAAAAAAGCTCCCAGATCTGCGGCGGGGATGGCGCAGCCTAGCGCGGCCCGCCTCCCGCGCACAGGCGTCCACGGAGCTCGGCGGCGGCGCGGCTCTGCTCCGGACGGCAGCGCGAGCGC
>JAJEJO010039694.1:0-14860 GCA_020662805.1 Glaucomys volans | reverse complement strand
ATGTATTCTTATTTTTTTCTCTTGCAGCCTTTAAAATTCTATCTTTATTTTGTATGTTAGGTACTTTCATTATAATGTGCCTTGGTGTTGATCTATTGTAGTTTTGTACATTTGGTGTCCTGTAAGCCTCTTGTATTTGATTTTCCATTTCATTCTTCAAATGTGGGAAATTTTCTGATATTATTTCATTGAATAGATTATTCATTCCTTTGCTTTGTATCTCTGTGCCTTCCTCAATCCCAATAACTCTCAGATTTGGTCTTTTCATGATATCCCATAATTCTTGTAGGCTTTGTTCTTGACTTCTTACCATCTTCTCTATTTGGTCAACTTTGTTTTCAAGATTAAATATTTTGTCTTCAATGTCTGAGGGTCTAACTTCCAGGTGATCTAGCCTGTTGGTTATGCCATCTATTGAGTTTTAAATTTCCTTCATTTCTAAATGTTTCCTTCATTTCTAGGAGTTCTGTTTGTTTTGTTTTGTTTTGTTTTTTTCAGAATCTCTAACTCTTTATTGAAATGATCTTTAGCTTCCTGTAACTGTTCTTTTAACTATTAATTGGTGCAATCATTCATTGTCTGCATTTGCCCTCTTATCACATCGTTTGCTTCTCTGATCATTTTAATTATGTACACTCTGAACTCTCTTTCTGACATTTCTTCTGCCCTGCTGTCATTGGATTCTGTTGATGTAGCATCTAGGTTTATTTGAGATATTTTCTTCCCCTGTTTTCTCATGTTGCTCATGTATCTTCCCCTCTATCCGTGAGAATCAGGTATTGCAGCTTCCACCCTATAGACTTGTGGTGTCCCTGCAGGTTTCTAATACCTCACCTCCTTGTCCTCAGTAACACTAGATCACAGGTTAGGGGTAGTCTAGGGTATGTCTGGGCCTCTGGGCTGGTCCTCCTGGTGGCTGCCCCCGTGTGGGAATCCCACGGGAGCACTCAGGGCTGACTTAACAGGTGCAGAGGTCTCAGGCCTCTACGCTGAGCTGAGCCTAATGTCTGTCTGGGTGCCTTCCTCCCAGACCTGGAAGTCTCCTTTTTCATGTTTTTGTATGTTTGAATGAAACGATAGCATTAAGGACATTGTTTAAGTCTTCCAAGTCCATCTTTTTCCTTTCCCAGTGAGCTTGTCTATTGGGGTGTCTTTTGGGAGAAAACTGGCCCACAGTGTTTGTGGTCATGAACGTGTGTTTGTGGGGATTGGCAGGGGAGATGGGCATGTATGTCTCTGCATATCTGCCTTTATCAGGGCATTGGTTGATGAAGGCTTTGTGCTCCCAGGGGATTTCAGATGCAGAAAGAGCCCTTGCTGTGGCCAGGCTTGTGTAAGTTTCTCCCTCTTGAGCTCCCTTTGTCTTTCCTGTGAGATAAGAGGTCTTAATGCCACTGGTGACCTGGAGGTGACTCACCTTTCTGCCTCCTGGCACATTACTTATGTTCTTAGCTGAGAGTGATTTCCTTCCCTGTTTATGACATCTTAGGGCTGTCCTGGGACTCACATGTACCCTCTGTTTCCAGATCCTGGAAACCCTCATGTGAGGGCCTTGTTTTAGTGTTTATTCATGGGATTCCCTTTCTGGGGATTCTCCTGGCTGACTCCTGAGGCTTTACCTCTCAGTGTTGGTAAGACCTCTTGCTTCCTGAGTTAACAAAGGCAGCAGAGCACCATGATCAAAGAGTGGGTTTTAGAGTTCAGGTAGACCTGGGTTGGAATTGTGGGTTTGCTGCTGGCTACCTGTGTGACCTCAGGAAGTTACTTCACCTTGCTGATAAGTTAGCTCCTTTCTCTGTGCAATGATAGCAGTGTGCTACCAATCTCTGCCATAGAGCAGCGTCAGTGAAATAAGGCATGTTATTTGGAGCATGTCACACATTGGAGGTGCTTAGTAAATGTTACCTTTTGTTATTGATGATAGCAAGAAGGGACTTGGGCAATTGTTGCTGTTGATCACAGACTATTAAGTGTACAAAGCAGAGAATGAGGTCAGGGTCCTTTGTGCATTTGAGAGTTGCTTGGAGTAAGCCGACCGTGCAGCTCAGCAAATGAAAGCAGTCCTGTAATTTCTACCCCAAGAGTTCCTCTGGCCAAGGGCTCTTGTGCTCATGTCACTTTTCTGCATTGAGAAATGGTTGTCCTTACCCCAGTGAGAAATACTGCCCTGGAATTGCTTTTAGCATGAGTGTTACTCGGTATTCAAGTTATGTAACACAAATCCGGTGTGGCAAAGTCCTCAGTACCTAGCTCTTTCCAGATGTGTACACACATTATGTCCTTCCTGTGGAACTCTGCTCAGATGAGGTCTGTCATTGAGGGTGGTGTGTTTCACAGACCCAGAGACACAGGGAGAGTTTCATGAGCACAGACTCATTCATGCTTTTGACTGTTCTTCTTCCTCAAATTTAATGTCTATTAATGTTTTTTTTATTTCATGTTTTTGCAGAGAAAACTGTGTAGGTGGCATCAATATCCACATGGGCTGTCAAAAAGATATTACGTCAAGGTAAGTGATTTCTTTATGTTCCTCACAAATATACTATGGAGATTAAAGGAAGCTACCAAGATGTGACAGCTAGGCAGAGTATCTAGTTCTGGGCTAGATCCTGTTGTGGATATAGGAAATGCTGGAAGGGATGTTAGTGGGTCAATGGGAAAACTGGAGCAAGGCCAGGCATGGTGGCCCATGCCTATAGTCCCAGTTATTTAGGAGGCTGAGGTAGAAGAATTGAAATATGAAGCCTTCCCAGGCAGTTTAGAGGTCCTTCTCTCAAAATAAAATAATAAAAGGACTGGGGAATTAGCTCAGTGGTACAGCACTTGCCTAGCAATGTATAAGGCCTTAAACCCCAAGTGCTGCTAAAAAAGTTTTAAAAGAAATTTAAAAGAGTAAAGAAAAATAATATGAAGAGGGCTTTGCTTTTCATGAGTAAAAGTGAGAAATATGGGCTGGGGTTGTGGTTCAGTGGTGGGGTGCATGCCTAGCATCTGTGAGTTACAGGGTTGAATCTCAACAGTACACATAAATAAATGAATAAAATAAAGGTCCATCAACAATGAAAAACAATATAATTTTTTAGAACTGAGACATACATTTACAATAATAGAGGATGCAGTATAAATGTCATCTCAGAAGAGATTAGACCAGAAGGCTATGGTCAGCGTGAGAACAGAGTGGAAAGGCAGCCCTTAAACATGGTTCTTACGAGGAAATGTGGTTGTTGAGGAAGAGATATAGGACACAATAATGAGAGGATTAAGGAGGCCTTGGATATGAAGACAGAACTGTGAACAGCTCATTTTACCCAAGGACTGGGGTGTGGGAGAGAAAGAGGAAGCAAAGGAGCTTGAATAGGAGGGAAACTTTGGTTGGGATCAGATGAGCTGGACTTGGACTTTGAGGTATTTCTGGCCTTTCTTTTGAGCAGAGAAGCTCAAAAGAGCCTGTGTCTGGTGGATTCGAATGGCAAAAGGATAGAGGTGGGGATCCCTGGAACTTGGCCCTCCAATTAGTGGGTGTGGGATGGCAGGAAGCCTGGTTGGGGTTTGGGGAGGAAAGAGTGGTGGCGAGGAAGCAGGATTCTTGGTCTTTGGGTGTGATCAGGAGCTTAGGAAAGAATAGGTTTGGAGCAGATAATCGAAGCTGCTTGAGTTTGCTGAGTGGAAGGCCTCAGAGGGACTCCTGCAGTGCTGCCCCTTCGGAGCCTGGTGTCAGGGTGAGCAGAAGATCAGCAGGGCAGACATTGTAGATATCCCCATGGTTCACTGTCCAGAGTCAGCCACTTTGCTCTGAGGAGTCACCTAGCTTGCCCCCAATGCTTTAGGTCAGGATGCCCGCCTGCCTGCTTATAAAACCAGAGGGCCTTGTGGACAGTAGCTTCAAGGAGTTTCAGAAATTTGAATCTGTCTGTGAGGAGTTGATAACATATGACTTTATTTTCTCTGATTGTGTGAGTATATTCAAGAGTTATGTAAGGAGTAGAGTTGACATGATTTGGAGTGATCTCTCTAATATAGTGAAGAAGAGCAATGAGCAGGATTTTATATAGTATACTACTGTTTACTTAAGGAAAATGGGGAATGAATATTTATGTATGTTTTTTACTTACAGAATATTTGGAGAGAATAACAAACTGGGGATTGTCTTCCTGTGGAGAAGGAATCTTGAGTTTTACTTGGTTTTTAAATAGGTAGGACATTTACACGCTTGGGGTGCTATTAAAATTATTAGTGAGTGGCAGTCAGAACAGATGCCAACCAACCAGTATGCCGTACTTGCACATGGCAGCTAACTATGTGCTCTGTCCCCATGGTTCAAAAAGTGAAGGCTGTTAGAAAGTATAGATTGAGCTGGGCCCAGTGGTGTACCCCTGTAAGTTAAGCGACTCTGGAAGCCACAGCCGAAGGATCTCAAGTTTGAGGCCAACCTCAGCTACTTATGGGTATCTTGTCTCAGAAAGGACCTAGGGGTGTGGGAATGTACTGCAGCTAAGGAAAAAAAAAAGTATATAGATTGAAATGTCTCTCATTCCTTAAGAAGGTGAGTCTTCACTCTTTTAAGTGTTGAATTTTAATAATTTTGAATGTATAATCTATTTCCAAAAAGAAAATGTTAGAAAGGAAAGAAGAAAATTCCATTGTGGAAAGTTGCTGTGGAAGGGTCAGTGAGCTCTAATTTCAGACCCTGTGATTCCTAGGGAAGGGCTGGACTGTGTGTGTGTGTGTGAGGTGAAGGACAGATGGAGCTGGTTGAGTGCCTTTGCTTCCTTGAGGTCTCTAAGGTTTGTATCTGAAATGCAGAGCTAGTGCCTCCTCCACCCTTCCAATTCTTAAAATGCAAGTGTGGCCAACTCTGTGGTGTCTGTTTTGTTTGATTCATTCTAGGGATTGGACCCAGGGATGTTTAACCACTGTGCCACATCCCCAGCCCTTTTTTATTATTATTATTTTTTATTTTTATTTTTTGTAGTGCTGGGGATTAGAACCCAGGGCCTTGTGTGTCTGAGACAGGCACTCTACCAACTGACCTATATCCCCAGCCCCCTTTTTTATTATTTTTTTTTTTTGAGAAAGGGTCTCACCAAGATGCTGAGGCTGACTTTGAACTTGTGTTCCTCCTGACTTCCGCTCCCAAGCTAGTGGGAGTGCAGCAAGTGCCACTGCACCTGGCAGTCTGTGGTGATTTAATGTGCTCTCTGATTGCATCTGTCATCCTGAAACCTGAAATTAAACTCTAACAACTGAACTTAAACCTTCTGAGCATTTGTTGTGAGCATTCATGAGTATGCAGGGTGCATACTGTCTTTATTGGACATTTGTCCCCTTCATTTAGTTTTAAAGATTCTCTCTTCTACTACTATGGATTAGTAACATAATGCATTTTAAAGTAATTCATTGCTTTGTCTAGAACATGAGAAATGAGGTAAATTATACAGATGACTGTGGTTGTGGCTCATTGGTAGAGAAGTTGCCTAGCATGTGTGGGGCATTTGGTGCATTCTCAGCACTGCTTACAAAGAAATAAGTGAAATAAATATGCATCGAGAACTAAAAAAATTAAAACAATAAGTAATTGTAAATAATGCAGAGGTGTAATGGCACACCTCACCTATCCCAGTTGGGAGGCTGAGGCAGGAGGATCGCAAGTTCAAGGCCAGTGAGCTTTAATTTCAGGGTCTTTTGGAGATTCTGTTTCCAACTGAAAAATAGAAAGGTATGTAGCTCAAAGGTAGAGCAACTCAGGAATGAATTTCTAGTACTGCAGAGGGATAGAAGAAAAGGTCAGGAAAATTGTTGAGAGGGAGATTATGTTTACAAAGAAGTCAGAGTGATATCCAGTGAGGAGGAGTCTAAAGGATGGCTTTTACATTTAGATTCAGTCTCTGCCAAGCTCTGCAGACCCAGCATAATCTGTAGAAGTTGCTCATGGCAAGCCAAACCAAGGCCCTAGCTGGGACACCATTGAACATCATTTAAAATGCACTGTAGCACTTCTGTCAAATTTTTGTACATGTGAATACCTTTATAGTTAACACAACAGCAACAATAAAAATTTTTATTTCTGTAACAAGGTAGGAATTATAATTTTTAAGAGGATGCATTAAGTCTCCTACTTATTCCTATGCACAGAGAGGCTCAGCCAGCAAGCTTCTGTGGCATTTGCCTCTTTCCAGTTGGGTTTAAGGCCCAAATTTTGGGGCTCGGGCAACCCAGGTCCTTTTCGGCCTCTGAAGGAGCTTGGCGTTTCTTGGGAGCCCCTCTAGCTCCCTCCTTCGGCTTCTGTGGTGGCTTCTCTGGTGGCTTGTCTGCTTTGGCCTTTGGTGGAGTGGCCAAGGGAGTGTCCCCATAGAGCCTGTAGCCACCAACCAGGCAGTATGTCTCCCCATGCCAGCCCACCTGCATTTCTCCACAGTCCTGGTAGAGCACGTGGTAGTAGGTGGGCATAGGAGACATGGAAGGCACTGCTGCTGGAGAGAAACCAGAACCCATCAGTCACTTCTACTTCATACACTCTGCCTCCAGGACCTCCCTCTCCTGTTCCTTCCTGTTTCTGACTGGAACCCTCCTATCTGCTTGGCATCTGAAACACATCCTTTGTCTGTCACCACCATGGATGCTTTGCTGCCTCCTCAAGGGATGCTTTCTGTGAAGTACTTGAGTTCTGTGGAGGCAATGGAAGCAGCGGCAGAACAGTGAAACCTCAAAATTATCACAGAGAGCATTCCCTCAGCCTCACCCTTCTGCAACTGAGACCAATTTCTTCAGTCATATCATTTGTGAGGCTCTCATGGAAATAATTTTCAAGTTTGGAATAAATGGTCTAATATTCCTTGGTTTAGAACCCCTACCACCTTGGCAGCTCCTGTAGGGACCAATATATAGCTTCTGAACCACACTGAATTCCAGGATGATTTTTAAGATTTTACCAAAGCTTTTTCGAGATGGTATTTTGCTGTTTCCTGAGACCTGGCAGGAACTCTTGAACTGAAGCAAACCTCCTGGCCTCAGCCTCCTCAGTAGCTGGGACTACAGTTGCACACCACTGTGTCCAACCCTACCATTTTCAGCAGGAGCAGGCTTATCCTGGGATAGACGCATCGAGAGATCCAGATCCAACCTCTGGGTGCCAGGTTCAGGCCCAATAGCCTTCTCACCTCCACTTCCTGAGACATCATTTTCTTAGACCTCCAGTCTTGCTCTCTCCCCCTGGCCCTTCTCTTTTCCCAGCTGCATGACACCACCCTTTTCCTCAGGAAATCACACTCGGATGTGTGTGAGGGGCCCACATGTGCATCCCTGACAGTATGGTAATGGTGTCCATGTCTTCAGATGAGGTTCATGAGAGGCCAGTAGCTCTTCCTCAAAGTGCTCCATTTATCTCTTGATAAGAAAAGCACACCAGGCTTTGTAAAGGTCTTATTAAGGAAGGATGTGGAGAAAGCCTCCTTTCTCTCTTGATGATGGGGCTTCTCACCATGTTACCCAGGTTTCACTGTGTTCCCCACCCGGATCCTTGATCCAAACCTATGGTCTCAGGCGATCTTCCCACCTCAACCCCCAAGTAGCTGGGTCCTTAAATGTGTACCAGTGTGCTGCACACTGAAGAAGCATTTGGGGAGTCTAACGGGAAGGCTAGATTGATGAAGATTAGTACCTTTCCGAACCCTTGCCCTCCCCAGTGAGCAGAAGCACTGTGGGTCCTTGAGGGAGCACCAGACCTTTGGTCTTACTCAGGGCTGGGGAAGTTGTGAGGTTTGATGGGCCAGCCCTTGTATTTACCAGGTGCTCTATTACAGAAACCTGGCCTAGGCCTACCTGCTGCACTGCTTTCCCAGGGGACTGAAGATAAGTTGGACTGTATATAAATAATACGTCAGACATTGTTTTGAGCAACCAGACTCACAGGTGTCTTGTAGAGAAATGGTAGGGAAGATTCCCAGAGCTACCTGCCATGGTAACTGAGGCTTGTGATGTCATCACTACTGTGTGAGGTCACAGAAGGTATGGGTGACTTGAGGGGTAGGCGTCAGACCATTGGTGTTTTATGGAAAGCAGTGTGAAAATGGAGCACTCTGCCTGGGCCCTCCCTTGTGGCCTCTCCACCCTTAATGTAGTGAAATAGCCACTGTTTATGGAGCAAGGCTGGTGGTAGAGACAGCCCATGTGCACAGGGGGCCAAGAGAAACCCAGATTCTCAAACTGATGAGATAGTCATGATTGAACACAGAGACATCTTGGTTGCATGGCCCTGTCCCTAAGCAATTAGCTGTTGGACAGGCCCTGTCCCTAAGCAATTAGCTGTTGGACAGGCACAGATATGAGTGGATCAGGGGTTCAGGGTATCCTCCTTGGAAGTGGGCCTAAATGTAAGTTAAGTTTTGTGCTGAGTGTGGCACATGCCTGCAACTGCCGTAGTTTGGAAGCCCATGGCAGGAGATTTTTGCGTTGTAAGCCAGCCTTTGCAACTTGGCAAGGCCCCATGCATCTTAGCCAGACCCTGTCTTGACCTAAAATGGAAAACGAAAAAAAAAAAAAAAAAAGGTCTGTGGATGTGTTTTGAGTTCCTTGGAGTTCAATCCCTAGTAAGTAAAAAATGTAATAAAATTTAAAACATGTGGAAAAAACATTCCAACTGGGAATAAAAGCAAAAAGAGTCTCCTCTTGACCTGATTCAGCCACAGAGATTTTTCATTTTAATGGTTGGATGTGTAATTAAATGGTAGAGTGTTATAGAGTGTTTGCCTAGTATGTGTGATTCTGCAGGTTTGATACTGGGCACCATGAGAGAATAAAAAGAAAAACAAAGGCATTGTGTCCATCTAGAACCAAACGAAGAAAAAAAATTTAAGAAAAATGAGTGAGTACTTTGTAAGGGACTTTATTACCAAAAAAAGTGTAGAATAAAACGTGTTTTTTTTTAAAAATATTTTTTAGTTGTCAGTGGACCTTTACTTTATTTATATACAAGGCTGAGAACTGAACCCTGTGCCTCACACATGCTAGTTACATTCTCTACCACCAAGCCACAACCTCAGCTCACTGAGAAGTCTCTTATTTCTTAAGGAGGGGAAATCTTTACTGTTTTATCAGTTGGACCTGTTATATTTTGAATGTGTTATCTATTCAAACACAGAATAAAGTTAGAAAAGGAAGGAAGAAAGGAACTTGCATTATAGGAAATTGCTGTGGAAGGGGCAGTGAACTCGAATTTATAGGTCCTGTGATTCCATAAGGAGGGACTGGATTGTGTGTGTGAGGTGAAGGACAGATGGAGCTGGGTGAGTGCCTGGGGCTTCTTTGAGGCCTCTGAGGTTTGTGTGTGTGACCCTCTAATGCAGAGTTAGTGGCTCCTCCACTCTACCAATTCTCAAACTGCAAGCTTGGCCAAGTCCATGGTGCCATTTTTGTTTGTTTGGTACCAGGGATTGAACCCAGGGAGGTTTAACCACTGTGCCACATCCCCAGCCCTTTTTATTTATTTTTTATTTTGAGACAGGGTATCACCAAGTTGCTGAGGCTGGCTTTGAACTTGTGTTCCTGGGAACTTACCCTCCTGAAGTGCTGGGAGTGTAGGCACCTGTCAGTCTGTGGTAATTTAATGTGCTCCCTGTTTGAGTCTGTCATTCTGAAACATGAGTTTAAACTGTAAAATCTGAACTTAAAACTTCTGATCACATGCTGTGAGCATTCATGAATATGCAAGGTGTATAGTTTATTTATTGGGTTTGTTTTTGTCCCCTTCATTCAGAGTTTTACAAATCCCCTCCTCTACTGCTCTCCCCCAACTCACTGATTAGTAATCAGTTCATTGCATTGTGTTGAACGCAGGAAATGTGGAAAATTGTGAGAAGAGCTAGGTATGATGGCAGGTGCCAGTAATCACAGCTCTGTGGTAGGCTGAGCTCAATGGACCCTGGCTTCAATTCCCAGTAGTGCAGAGGGAAAGAAGAAAAGGGCAGGAGAACTTGTTATACTTCGCAACAAGATTCTCCATTGCCATCAGGAGAGAGTCGGCCCTACCCTATTCCCTCCCCTCCCTATAGCCCAACCCTAATTCCATCCCGCGCCCTATAAATGCTGGCAACAAAAGAACTAACATGCAATTTCCTGGCACACCACTTTTAGGTGTAAGGGTGGTCATCACTGGCCACCTAAAATGAAGGCTTCTTTTGGCTTTACGTGAACGGCTTGGATGATCTTATTTTTGTTGGGTACAACATTTGGAGGCCCCAGCGAGATTTCATTTCTCCAAGCCCTCACACCTAAATTGACCTCCTATGATGGTTGCCTGGGGGCCCTACCCTGTAGAGGGGAGTTCCTGAAAGATGTGCCTCAGTCTCACTCTTGGGAGGACCCCAGTCCATCTTCAGGACGCTCTTCTTGACAAAGCCACCTGGTATCCTGTATTGGTGAGTCAATTATCTATATCTGGGGGATGTGGTGAGACTGAACGCAGTCATTTACACCAGTCCCAGGTCAGGACGAGACGTCGCTCCTGTCCCCTGGTAGACCTCCTCGTGAGGCCTAGTCTGGTGGGCCTCCTTTGGGGGGTCCAATCTGGTGGACCTCCTCCTTGAGGTCCAGTCTGGTGGGCCTCCTCCGGGGGTCCTGCTCTCTGGGGCCGGTTCTACTCGTCCGCCACGTGGGTGGCTGACGTGTAGCCACCATCTGGGCCCGGGTTCGCTCCTTCGCCGTGTGGCTGGCTGATGTGTAGCCGCCACCTGGGGCCGAGTCCGCTCGGCCTCCGTGTGGGCCCCAGTCCAATAAGCCTCCCCGTGGGGCCTAACCTGGTAGTCCTCCTATGTGGCCTAATCTAATAGGCCTCCCCGTGGGGCCTACTCTGATCATTGTCTGTCTGTCAGTATTTGCTTTGTTAGTCTGGTTCGTGGCTATTTGTGCTTGCACTCTGCTTCTTATGTCGTATGTCTCTCCAGGACAGTCTACTATGGGACAAAGTTTGTCAACCACATGCCCCACTGTTCTAACTTGTTTTTTAGATCATTTTCAGGACTTCCAAGAACATGCCGCTGACTATGGAGCTTTTTGTTAATGGATGTAACCTAAGAAAGTTTTGTAAATCAGAATGGCCCACTTTTGAAGTTGACTGGCACCCTCAGGGCATTGGGTGGCCAAATAATCCTGACCAGGTGCCTTAACATGCTAACAGATAAGCCAAAATGGCTTAAGCATTGCCTTTCAGATTCCCCATCCTCTAGTTCAGGAACTAGGAAAGGCTGCACCTGTTTGATGACCAAGGCCAGACCAGACTTAAATGCAGCTCGCGCTGCTACCAATCCCTCAAGACTCAGGTAACTCTGCCAAAAGCCATTTCCAAATCTAGGGACCAAAGGAGGGAGAAGATGGCTCGGGAGCACCCCGGCACCCGCCCTCTCACCCTCCCAAGGGGGAGAAGGAACAAGGTCCAAACCCCCCCTAGTGTTACAGCACCCACACAGCAAATTGTTTTACAATATGTAAATGACATTTGCCTCCACCCAGGAGGAATAACAAAAGCCTGTTACAGAGCTCTTATGCATTCAAACACCATCCTGATAAAAATGGTTAAAATGCCTGAGACATCAGGTTTCTGCTGGAACCAAATCTCAAGTAGAACTTATATTGAAATGATAATAGAGGAAGCAAAAAGCCCAGTAGACTAATTTCCAACCCAAGGAAAAAAAAACAAGAGTGTTTTACTTGGCCGGCCAAGTACTTGTTGAGTTCATAACTTTTGGTCAGTTCTATTTTTCATTCAACTTAGATTTTCGAACATCTTGTTACATTGCAATGGAGATAATGGTTACATTTAAATTTGGTAAATAAATGAAGGTAAAATATATCTAACCTTACAAGTCTCTAGGTGGTCAATGAATAAAATGTTGATGTCTATAAAATGTGTAATATCAATTTTTTTAGGACTTTTCCACAGGAAAGAGATGGCAAATACTATTCAAAATACTTGTCTGATCTTGGTTATTATAGTAAAATAAGTAAATTAGAGGTGTAAAATATTACACCTTAAATTCCATGGGGTAACATGCTTTAGCATTATTGGTGTTTTCATGGATTGACAAATAAAGGGATTTGGAATTGTTTTGTATCATCCCTGAGAGCAAGATTACTAAGAGTGAAATCCTAATCATTTAAATTCAGAAATTTCAAAGGAGTTGTTTTACAATACGAACAAGGAAGGAGTCAACAGATTGGAAAGGGAAAGTGGAAAGTTCTAGGTATGAAAATATATTCAGTAAAAGGAAGAGGAAAATATTTCTGGGTAAGAAAGTCTGTGTGTAGGTAAAGGCCAAATTCCAACAAGTTTTTCTTTAACTAAGTAGTTATATGTATGTGAGACCATCAGTTAGAAACTGTTTAAGGTTTTCCCCTAAGGTCAAATGTTAATGGGCTAATATAAGTCAAAGTGTAATCAATATGTTAAAATGACAAGGATTTCTTTAAGTTTTATTCTCTGGAGCATTTGGTCTTGGAGATTCAGGTTTATACTAGCATGGTTAAATAACTGGTGGGGTATTGTGCTACGTTGAAAAGCCTAGGTTTTTCTTGAAAAACTAGGTTTGGTTGCTCTTCTTTGTATACTAATGTGTCCGTGCCTTCCAGGTGCAGAAGCTCTCAGCCTTTCCTTGATTTGTTTTAAATGTAATATATTGTGTTAACTACCGTTCACATAGACTCAGGAAACGCTACACGTAAACTCTGTCAAATGTTCAAAGAGGAGGAAAAGAACTAGAACTAGATCACTTTCTCTCAAACAGGGAATATGGTGTATAGCTCAGGCAGAATTTGGGATGGCTATTACACAAATTAGATTGTTAATTCTATTTTGTATTTTTCCTTGTGAGCTCTGTAGCTCATACCTGATGAATGTTTTGAAGAAGTACTGCTTCGGGAAATTAGTTTGAGATACTAAACCATCACCTATAGAGCAGATAAGGTAATAAAAAACCCCAGTTAGATAAAAGGGAGTAAATAACTGCAAAGTTATAGACCTTGAAGTTAAAACCCAGTACTTTTACTTTGTGATTGGTGGGACTGGCTTGCTGCATATTTAAGATCAAACTTAGAGATCAAGATTAACACAGGAGGGCCAAGAAAACCGGTTTTGGATCTTGCCCTCAGAGTCAGCCTGAATCCAGGGAACAAGAGGGCTTCTCTAAGGAGCTTTGCAACTCTGGGTCACAGGACCTCCCGATCAGGGAGATTGATGAGACCACTAGAGGATGAAAAGCAAATCAGTGCACCTGCTGCAGAGGAGGGTCACTGGAAAAGGGAGACATCTCTGATGCTTCCAAGGGAAGCCACCTCATCAAGGAGAACCCTACCTAGCAAATGGCAAGCACAAAAGGAGCTAAGAAGCTGCTCTCAAGTGCCCCACAAGTGACCCTGTGGAAACTCAGCTGACTCTTAAGAAACAGGAACGGGTCAATTTGACCAGCTTGATCTTAAACACCTAGCAAAACAGTTAAAACAAAACCAAACCATAGGCATTCTTGGGCATTTAAATGAAACAATAGTTTAATGTAACTTAAGATGTACTTGTGTTAACCCCTAGAATAGAACTGGAGGCTACAAAAGAGAGATTCTTGGGTAAATATGCCTGATAACTATTAAAAGAGACTGCCAGAGTCAGAAATCTTTAGTCAGCTTAAGGCCAACAGACCTTCCTGAGCTACACAGGGAGGCTTAATCTATATTCCCTAGTATGATTATGTAATATTAAAGTTCCCAAATAAAGGCCTCAACCTCTCCAGCCTTTGATAGGCCTTGTTATGGGAACCACTTCTCAGTTCTTCCACCTGGTGAGAGATTGACTTCTCTCCTGTTCATGATACATGTTCCAGATGCTGCAACATTTATTCTGAATTCATCTCATTTTGGTACTTATGTCTTTTTGTTTCTCTCTCATAGAAGCACCCACCCCCAGATGACTTTACAACCTGCTCTTCCCAAGCAGTCTTCTACCCCTCATTGACCAGATTTCTAAAAGGAACTTCAAACTGCTTCCCCCACTCCGCCCCCTTCCAGCTCAGAAGCAGCCAGAGCGGTCGTCACCCCCTCTCCTTACAGCAGTGAAAAGTTCCTAATTGAGGACAGGCAGTTAGTGTAGAATAAGAAGTCTGGTCAAATTGAGGAATGGAATCCATCAGAGTCTGGGAAGTTGGAAACTGAAAAAAACACTAGTTTCCTAAACAAGGATTTGTTAGTGTGGATAAGACCAGTGGGGAATGTTATCCTTCCCAAAAAGATTCTCCAGTGCCATCAGGAGAGAGAGAGTCAGCCCCAGTCTAATCCCTCCCCTCCCTATAGCCCAACCCTAATCCCTGCCCATGCCCTATAACCCTGCCCTATTCCCTTCCCACGCCCTATAAATGCTGGCAACAAAAGAACTAACGCGCAATTTCCCGGCACATCCCTTTTAGGTGTAAGGGTGGTCGTTGCTGACCAGCTAAAATAAAGGCTTCTTTTGGTTTTACGTGAAAGGCTTGGATGATTTTATTTTCGTCGGGTACAACAAACTGTTGGTAATAATCCTATTTTCATGAGACAACCAGTATTGTTAGGGTTGAGTTTTAAGTGGCTGCGAGTTGGCGATGTGTGTTTGCTGGTGTTTTTGTTCAAGTTTGGCATGTATATGGGTCATCCAGAATGGGACATTGTTGCTGGTGGAGGAGAAGGGCCTGGACACGGTTTGTGCCCATGAATGATTTTGCTGTTGTTGGTACCAAAGCAAGTATTGGGTATGAGAGGAAGAAGGAGTATTTAATCTCATCACTTCGGGAGGATTCATTTATTTTATGGGCTTGGAAGATGGTGGGCTGTACATTATTATGATGCTGAGACC
>JAJEJO010039682.1:0-11507 GCA_020662805.1 Glaucomys volans | reverse complement strand
GTAAGGATACATAAGGCATAAGGATGCCAGAACAAGTATCCACAGAGACATGAACATATTTGAGGTTGCCATATTCTGGAATGTGAGTGACATCCATTTGCCATATATGATTGGGCAGGAAGCCACGAGGGTTTATTCCAAAAGATTGTACAGGGATAAGTGGGGCACAATGTTGGCAAGACTTTACTATTTGTCGAGCAAGAATTTTTTGGATATGAAATTTTCTATTTAGGGTGGTAGAGTTAACATGATATTTATCATGAAAGGCTTGTGCTTGTTCTTTAATGGTAAAAATGAAATTAGTATGAGTTGCTTGATCTGCTAAATCATTGCCTTTGGCTAAAGGTCCTGGGAGGTTGGTATGAGCTCTAATATGTCCCACATAAAAGGGATGATGACGTTTAAGAATTAACTTTTGTAATGTAGTAAAATAAGGTGCTATAGTAGATGATGGAGAAATATAAGGCACTGTTTCTAAGACTGATAATGAATTTACAATATAGTTACTATCATAAGTAGATTAAAGAGTTATCATGTAACAGTTCGAAAGCCATAATTACAGCAGCTAATTCAGTAAATTGAGCAGAGGAGGCTTGAATAATGGTGGTATATACTTTGTTATTTATAACGACAGATCCAACTCCATTTTTTGATCCATTGGTGAAGATTGTAAGGCAATTTTTTAAGGGGTAGTACGAGTTATTTTAGGAAAAATGATAGGAGTATTTTTACAAAATTGAATCCATGGGTGCTTAGGATAGTGATTATCAAATTTTGCAGTAGTAGTACAAACAACAATTGAGCAATCAGGATCATTATTAATTAGCCACTGTATTTGCTCTGTTGTATAAGGTGTGATAATTTTATCAGGATGAGTGCCTAGGGTAGAAATGCAGGCACTTACACGTTTAAATATAAGTTAAGACACTGCTGTTGGATAGGGTTGTAACATTTTTGACGGTGAGCTGGCTAGATGGATACTTTGTATTGGGCCATCTTGCCATATGATACCTGAAGGACTATGGCTTTCTGGGAGAATAATTAAGCATAGTGGCTGTTTAGGATCACGACGAACTGCTTGACATGATTCCAATTGTTGTTGAACTAACAAAATAGCTTGTCTAGCCTCTGGTGTTAAAACTCTTTTTGAATTTAAATCTGGACCACCCTTAAGGATATCAAATAAAGGTTTTAGTTCTCCTGTAGATAACTTTAAATAAGGTCTAATCCAATTAATGTCTCCTAATAATTTTTGAAAATCGTTTAAAGTTTGTAAATGATCTACCCTGATAGTAAGTTTTAGGGGTTGAACTGTAGTAGCAGATAATTTAGTCCCTAAATGATTTTGTAGTTCTCTTGTTTGTAGTTTTTCAGGAGCAATAGTAAATCCCCAGGTCTTTAATTCTTTAGTCATGAATGTTAAGGCTTCTTCTAATACTAGTTTGTTTTGGTGGCATAGGAGAATATCATCCATATAATGATAAATTAGCAATTTTGGATACTTTTGACGGGTGGAGAATAGAGCTTTGTCTACATAAATTTGACATAAAGTGGGGCTGTTAGTCATGCCTTGAGGTAATACTGTCCACTCAAATCTTTGATTAGGTTGGGAATGATTAATAGCAGGTAACATAAAAGCAAACCTTCAACAATCAGTTTTATGTAATGGTATGGAAAAGAAACAGTCTTTTAAGTCCACTATAATAGTGGGCCAATTTTTTGGTAAGGCTGAGACAAGGGGCAATCCCCATTGAATGGGGCCCATAGAAAACATTTGATCATTTACAGCTCTTAAATCATGTAACAGTCTCCACTTTCCAGACCCTTTTTTTAATAACAAATATGGGAGTATTCCAAGGGGAGGTGGATGGCTGTAAATGGCCTGAATCTAATTGTTCCTTGACTAACTTATGAGCAGCCTCCAGTTTTTCTTTAGTTAGGGGCCACTGAGGGATCCATTGAGGCTTATCATCTTTCCATTGTATAGGGATGGATGTTTATCAGTGGCCCCTAAGAAAAACCCAGGCCTCTGTAAGAGTCATTAGAAGAAGGAAGAGTAATGGGTTGAACTGATCCTTGTTCCTTTTTTCCTAGTCCTTTGTAGTCTGTATATCCCATAGACCTCATAATAGATTTTATAGGAGTATCTTGAAATATGTTTTCAGTAGTCAATTTAAGATCCATTTGACTTAAAACATCTCTCCCCCATAGGGAAATAGGTAAATTACATACATATGGTTGAAATAGTCCAGAATGTCTTTCCTTGTCTTTCCACTGTAGGGTAGCTGCACTTTGATCTGGGCTTGAAGCTATTCCTAACCCTCTAAGAGTTTGATTAGCCTTGACAACTGGCCAATCTCTGGGCCAATCAGAGGATTTGATAATACTTTTGTCAGCTCCAGTATCTAAGAGTCCCATGAACTCCCTCTTTCTAATAGTCAATGACAATGTGGGCCTGTCTTTTAAATCCATTGTAAAACAGGCTAGTGGCTCCCCCATTGACCCGAATCCTTGATTTCCTCTGATATTAGTTTTACTGGGGTACAGGTTATGTTGACTAGGTAATACAAGCATCTGAGCGATTCAGTCTCCTGGAGATATTACTGTAATTCCTTTAGGAGAGGAAACTAATATTCTAACTACACCTTTAAAATCAGGATCTATGACTCCAGGGTGCACAATAAGACCTTTTAATGTAGTAGAACTTCTGCCAATTAATAAACCCATTGAGTTTGGGGGAATGGGGCCTTGCCAATCTGAGTCTATAGCTTGTACTCCCATTTCAGGGGTTAGGACCAATCTGGAGGTGGCACAGATATCCAAGCCTGCACTTCCTGTTGTTGTTCTCCGTGTTGTGCACCACTCTCCACTGGGGGATACCAAGTTCCTGGTACCTGTTGAATCACCCTGTACATTTGTTGCAGGCCCCAGGGTGGGCCCAGTTTCCCATTTTTTGACAACTTAGAATTGGGACCTAGAAAATTGCCTTCCTTATCACGTACAGATTGACAAACACTGGACCAATGATTTCCCTTTTTGCAGCGAGGGCATAACCCGGGCTTTGGTTGTTCACCAAGTGACTGAGGTTGAGCAGACTCACCTCTATAGGGGCACTCCCTTTTCATATGGCCTGTCCTACCACTGGAAAAAAAGGTCCCTGGAATAGACCTCCGATAGTAAGATGATTGAGGGAGATTAGGAGGTCCTTTTCCTTGCATCCCTTGTGTAATAGCTGCTACAAGGACCTGTCCCTGTATTACAGAATCATTTATGTCTCTACAAACCTTTAAATATGCTGAAAGATCCTTATTTTTCCAGGGTCTAATAGCTTCCTTACACCATTTATTAGCCTGCTCATATGCTAATTGCTTGACCAATGGCATAGCTTGTTCTGCATCCCCCAAAATACGAGAAGCAGTTTGAATTAAGCCATCCACAAAATCAGCATAAGGCTCATTTGATCCCTGAATGACTTTGGATAATTGACTTTGTAAATCGCCAGATCCTTGTAGTGTTTTCCAAGCTTTAGTTGCAGCGGCTGCTATTTGCATATATACCGCTGGAGGATACACTACTTGGGCCTGGATTGTTACATAGTTTCCTAAACCCATTAGCATATCAACATTCCAGTTGGAATTACCTGCGGCAACATTGTGTTTTGCTGTATCTATGCAATATTCTTGCCAAGCTGTTTTCCACATCAAATACTGTCCTCCAAAAAGGGTGGCTCTAGTTAGATTTACCCAATCTCCAGGGACCAAATTGAGCCCGGCTACCGACTCCAACAATGATACTGTAAAGGCAGCTTGAGGTCCATAAGTACTGACTGCTTCTTTTAATTGTTTAACTAACTTAAAGTCTAAAACTTGATGATATCTCTGTTGAGTTTGAGGATCCTCAAAGACTGGGAAGCAAGCATTAGACAAATCCACCCAGGCACTTAATGACCAATGTGAACAGGTTCCTGGACAACATGAACATCGTGGGCAATAACCAGCATAGACAGGAGGTGGCGCTATTGACTTATTTTTATTCTGGAGGATGTAGGTTTTCTAGTTTTAAGTTCTTAAACTTTGCCTCAAATTCCTCCCCGGTAAGTTCTTCCTCGTCTTCACTTTCTGTTTCTGAGGACTTAACAGATCGCAAAGAACGTTCCACCTTTACTTCCTCTAAAATAGTACTTCCCTCCTCTATGGGGTCTCTAAAGTTATCCTTTTTAACTGCTAAATATCCCTTGACCAAAGCCCAAATAGCTATTGTGCCCATGGGTAATGGCTGCTGAGCATTAGCTTTTTGTAGATTTTCTCCCAAATGCTCCCACTGTGGGACATTTAACAAGCCTTCATCCAAAAACCAAGGGGCTTGGTGCTCTATTGTTTTTAAGAATGCCCTTGCTGTTTGAGGTTTTAACTGCTTCCCATAGGCCTTTAATAGCGCCCTTAAGGGGCCCTCCATGCAGACTCGGGAAACTTCAGAGCCCATATCTACTGTTTAAGCCACTTTCCGCGGACCTGATTAAGCCACTCTACCGTGGACTTTGGATCGTCGCTTTACCGTGAATCTTAGTTGCTCCTAGGCAAGCCTTCCTTTAAAACAATTATTTTTTCTGATCTACTCACGTGAGACACTTACCAATGTTTGGTTTCATGTTATCCCAGGTTTCAGCACCAGGTATCACTGTTCTACCGCCAGCAGTGAGACGCGACACTCAGAAAGTTGGTTCAAACTATTTATTTGCATGCATAAACTCTGTTAGCTAACTGGCGTTTTTCTTCTTCCCCTTTCACTTCCCTGTTTGTCTCCTTATATCCCCTCTAACCGCAAAGCTCAGTTGATCTGAAAAGACCAATCGTACAAAACCATAGGTGGCTTATACATCTATTTACAGAAAAAGTGTTGGACCTGGCATTCTGCCAACCGCCATCTTTGACACACAGCAATTTATGTTGCATAGAAAGACGAATAGCACAGGGGCCTCCAGAGCACCCCGACAGGTTGGGGAATTGGAGGGCCTGCTGGTGTGATTGGGGAGCATTGTGTCCAAAAGACTTTGACACCTTGATTAGAGGCAGGGACAGAATTTGAGCCCAGGGCTGCCTGACCCCAGCATGATGGCAGAGTCAGAGACTCTCAGGGTTCACAGAACTCTGGGCTGGCCCTGCTGCCATCCCACCATCCCAGCCTGTGAGGCCCCTGTGCTCTGTCCTGACCTCTCTCCACTCTCCTGCCCCAGCTCCTGACTCAGGTGCACTAGAGATGGAACTTAGAGCAAAAGGAACATACAGGACTCCTCCCTCCTTGGAGATGCTGGCCTTAGCCCTGCTCTGGGGAAAGCACTGCTGTCACCTGGTGCCAATGCAGGCCCAGACTCCCCCTCTTTTTGATATAGACAACAAGCCCTTCCTAGCACATGGTCCTATTCCAAGGCCCCAGAAAATGTCTGGAACAGAATCTGAGGACCAGCTCAGCATGGGGGAGCACCCCTAGGATCCCAGCTGTTCCAGAGGTTGAGGCAGGAGTATCACAAGTTCAAAGCCAGCCTCAGCAGCTTAGCAAGGCCTTATGCAACTCAGTGAGAACCTGTCTCTAAATAAAACACAAAAGAGGTCTGGGGATGTGGATCAGTGGTTAAGTGCCCCTGGGTTCAAATATCGTTGGTAAAGAGAGAGAGAGAGAGAGAGAGAGAGAGAGAGAGAGAGAGTGTGAGTCAGGGGCTAGCAGTGTGCAAAGTCAGAGGTGAAAATATGAACACTTGGCAGAATCCATGGAATGTCTGCTCACCTGTCTCAGTGTGTAGGAGTGAGTGAGGGGACTCCAGGGAGCACCCTCTACCCTCCTGTTTGCCAAACAGGTCTTGGTGAGGCATGAGAGGAGGGCATTCAGGGCAGAGGTGGAGGGGCAGCCTTGGTCCTCTCCTGGCACTCAAGGTCAAATCCATTGTGACACATGTTTTTCTGATACCTGTTCTTGCTCCAGGGCCCAACATGTCTCTGCAGGTTGATGAAAGAAGACAGGGGATTAAGTGAGGTCATCAGCTTATAGTGGAAGATAAAAAGGACCTGCTGAGACCTACTGATCACCTACTGACTCCACGGCCCCCAATCTGAGCCATGACTCCCCGAGGCTGCATCCTGGGTAAGGAGCACAGAGCCCCCTTCCCACCAGAGCCCATCTCCAATCCCACTCACCTAACCTATCCCACCCAGACCTCCTCCCACCCCAGGCCCTGCTGCTCCCTCAGGACTCCAGACAATGAGCCTCCATCCTGACTCAGTTCATCCCATCCCATCCCCAGAGGAGACCCCAGCCCATCCAGACACTCAGCACCAGCCCCTCCACCCTCACACACTTAGCCCCCTCCCATCCAAACACCCGCCATAGAACCAGCCTTCTCTGGTCTCAGTCCAGCACCTCACGTCCTGTCGCCCCCTGTGCCTCCAGCTCCAGCCTTTTCCCCAGGGAGCCCCTCCATCCCTGAACCCCAAACCCATGTCTGGCAAGAGTCCCGCCCACCTTCCCTTGCTCTTGAACAAGACCTTGAACAGAGGGCAACTGGGTGCCACCTGGGGCTGCTACAACCCTCCCAGAGCCTCAGTCAGGACAGACAGCACCTCAGATCCCCCTGCCCGAGGACCTCTCCCCAAGGACCCCCAGGTGGCCTGCCTGCCCTACTCACCCCTTCTCTTCACAGCTGCCATGGCCGCTCTCTGCCTCTTCATGCTGCTCTGCTCCCTTGGAGCCTCAGGTGAGCCCAGGAGGGAAGGAACACTCAGGGGGAGTGTGGTTCCCATGGGATCCCAGGCCGGGGTCCAGCTGCCCCTGCCACCTGGCCCAGCAGCTCTGTCTCCTCCTGTCCCCCACAGGAGCCAGCCTGATGCTGTGCCACCCACACACAAGATGCAGGGACCAGTTCTATGATCCCCTGCGGCACTGCTGCCTCGCGGATGCCCTGGTGCCCCTGGGTTAGACCTGGCAGTGTGGGAACTGCAGCTACAGGGTCTGTTTCGAGCAGTGCTGTCCCCGCTGGCCACTCAGCCTGCAGGAGCCCCTCATGGTGAAGCTGAGGGTGGATGGTTGCTACTCACCCCTGGTTGCAGGAGACAAGCTTTGCCACAGGTACCATCCTGCTCCTTCTGGGGACATGGGATGCAGGGAAGCTGGGGGTCTGGCTGCCTCTTCTGTCCCTGGTGGAGCTTCCCCTGCCCAGGTCTGTGTCTGCCTTTCTGCCACCTGCCTCTCCATCCACCTGTCCCTTCCTCTTGTGTTTCTTCCTCCTCTGTTTCCTTCTCTGTCTCCTCTCCACATCTCTGTCTTCCTCTCGGGCTCTCCCTACCCCTGCCCATGTCCCACTGGCCCCTCTGTCTCTGGCTGTCTCTCTCCTGCTCACTGCCTGTCTCTGTCTGTCTGTCAGTGTCCTCTGATGGAACACCAGGCCCAGATGACTCCTGGATGCTGCCTCCTGGACAGACCTGAAGAGAGGGCCTCCTTTGCCTCCCAAGATCTGGGAAAGGGAGCGGGCACAAGTCTTTGCACCCATAAATGACAGCCTGCCTCTGCCCTGAGTCAGGTTTAGTCCTCTTTCCATGAGGGTCTTGTGGCTGGGGAGTCCCCAGGGCCACTAACTCCTCACCATGACCCTGTGGCCTCTCTGACACATTTCAGTATCTGGGTCTTTTCTTTCTGGGCCCGTTATTCAGTCTGCACAATTCATGAACTGTTACTAGGGAGCTTGGGTGGGTGATGAGTCACAAATGGTGCCATGGGTCCCCTTCTCTCCATCATCCTGAGGCACTGACGCCACATCCACTCACCCCTCAATGCTTCAACTCACCAAGAACACCCAGGATCTCCTGGATTCATGGAATAATAATCACCTCTCAGTCACAGGCTCCACTTTCTTGGCACTGATCTGGCCAAAGGTGGGACAGGTATGGGGAGGTGTCCCACATGCAGGGCATGGCTTCATTTCTGAGCCAGTGCTCAGAAGTGGGGTGGGCTTCCTGGTGGGCATGGTGCATGCAGAGGGTTGAAGGAGAACAAAGAAGGGAGAGGGTGTGGAATGGTGGGGCTGGGGCTGCCCTGAGTGTGGACCTGGAGGGGTCTCTAGCTCCAGGGGAAGGCACAAGTGCTGAATCATCCTAAGGAGGTGGAGTGAGGAGGGAAGCTGATAGGCACTTAGCTTGGCTTCTCCCAAACCTCCAGAGCCAAGGCTGACTTGTTTCACCCCTGGCTAGTCCCCAACACACTCTCCTCAGATCCTTTCACCCTGATACTTCCCAGCCTGCAACTGCTGATTCCAACCCACCCTGAACCCTTCCTGTCTGCCTCAGCCCCTGCCAGCCCTACACTGGCCTCATCATGTGTCCCACCAGTCAATGTCACAGCATGGATGGGGTATTGGGACTCACACTCGGCAAAAATAACTTGTCTCCCAGGGAGTTTCCTTGGAATTGGTCCAAAGTGTAACAGGATTATGGGATTCTGGAAACTGATAGAGGCTGATTTAGTAAAAGTAATTGAGAAAGATCAGAGTGCACAGTCCACAAGGCTGTGGCGGTCCCCCTCAGAGGAGGGATGGACTCTACAGGGGTCCCCGAGTCATCTCTGCTGGAAGGTGCACCTGGCAGCATCAGGAAAGTTGAACCTGCAGCCAAAGGCTGTGGCCACCCAGGTCCCTGGGAATCGGCCACACCCAGGACACCAACATGTCCTGCTGGCTGCAAGAGAGGGGTGGGAGGAGGGTTTATTGAAGCCCTGTCTGGGGAGACCCCAGCCTGGGTGATATAAAATTGTTTTTTGGATATGAAATTGTTGTAAAAACAAAATTATTAAAGAGAATATAATCTGTCTATTATGGTTTTAAAGGTGTACTCTCTAAACCTGCCCCACACTCCCAGGCACAGAGGGAAGGGCAGGATTATGACAGGCAGGAGAGGGAAGGAGGCTGGTGTGGAGGTTGGGTGGAGGATTCTGGGTCATCTCAGACCCTTTGCCCCCAGAACTTCTCTCCCACAAAGGGGTTGGAAGGGTTGTGCCTTTCTTCAGAACCGAGCTAAAGAGAAGATGAGGAAGCGAGGGGTGGATGAGGAGTTGGGGACCTGGGACAGGGCTGTGGGGCAAGGCCAAGATGCCATTCAAACCTGGGAGCTTGACCTCAGTCTCAGTGGCTGGGGGCAGGTGGTGCGGTGGGGTGGCTATGAGTGTGAGGACACCCTCTGGGGAACTCTGGAACTGCAGAGCTCAGCAGGGCCCTCCTTCATGCTGTTTGCTGTTCAGATGTGTCTCCATGCTCCACCTCCTCCTTCTGCCATTTTGGTGTGTTTTCTGATTTCTTCTTCTATTAATTGGAGGGTTCTTATCTGGCCTCATGACCACCTTGCGTTTTTCACTAGGTGATGCTGACAGTTCAGATCTTCATATGGTATGATCGTTTTGCATGTAGGACTCAGCAATTAATTTTGGGGAAGATCTGTGTCTTTACTGGTAGGAGAGTGAAGATAGAAATGGGTCACTGATGGGAACTGGAGGTGCCAGCCTGAGACCTGTTTCTAAAGGACATTTCCCACAGCAGGGAATGAGGTTCCCTGCAAAAATGGCTGATTCCAGCCTAGGGAGGCAAAGGTACCCAATGACTGTGGACAATCATGATACAAGAGTAGCATTGTTCTGTGAAACTCCTGGGACCTTTTAAGAAGATTCAAAGGCCAGCATACAAGGGATCCCACTGTGTGCATTAGGGACAATAGAACATCCAAAAAAATCTCACAGTGCTGCATAACACAGGGAATGAGTGACAGTCTTGGACCATTTGTGATAGTAAAAAGAGAGTAGTGTAAAGGAAAAACTGGGAGCTGGGCATGGTGGCACATGCCTGTAATCCCAGCTGCTCTAGAGGCTGAGGTGGAGGGTTGTGAGTTCAAAGCCCACCTCAGCAACTTAGTGAGCTGAGACTGTTATAATTCCCAAAAAGTTTCTCCAGTGCCATCAGGAGAGAGTCAGCCCCACCCTAATCTCCTCTCCCTATGGCCCAACCCTAATCTCGCCCACGCCCAATTTCCCACCCAAATCCCTTCCCAGGCCCTCTAAAAGTTGGCATCAGAAGAACTACTACTCGATTTCCCAGCACCCTGCTTTTAGGTGTAAGGGAGGTCATCACTGGCCAGCTTTAAAATAAAGGCTTCTTTTAGCTTTATATGATCAGCTTGGATGATTTTTATTTTCCTTGGGTACAACAAGAC
This sequence comes from Glaucomys volans, assembly GCA_020662805.1. NCBI lineage: Eukaryota > Metazoa > Chordata > Mammalia > Rodentia > Sciuridae > Glaucomys > Glaucomys volans. Next base: position 1,269 of record JAJEJO010039682.1, on the reverse strand, counting down.
CCTGTCTGTAAATAAAATACAAAAAAGGACTGCAATGTGGCTCAGTGTCTAAGCTCCCCTGAGTTCAATCCTCAGTACTAAAAACAAACAAACAAAAACCCCTGCTTTACAGAGGAATATTAATTAGTCCAAGGAAGAAAAATTAAATCAGCAAATGACCTTTAGGTAGCAAAGATGTGAGAATTGATTTGATAATCGTTTTAGGTTTTCTAAATGACAATTGTAGGTTATTGAGAGACCAAAGACACCCAGGGATGGTTAATGAGACATAGGGTTGCTGAAAAGTTGGATAGGAGGCTATTGAAAAATGCTTGGGGAAGCCTGGTCACAGTGACAAGCTGTAGAAAGAGTCCCTGCTTCTCTCGGTGCTCTGCCAGAAAGTAGTGCCTGTGTCCTTCACAGCCCTTGGTGCGGTGTGGGCAGCTGGCTGAGCCCAGTGCTCTGTTCTGCACCAGGGACCTCGGGAGAGGAGTGTGCAACTCAGCCTATGTAAGCAGTGACAGCACTCTCTTAGCTTGCTTTGTCCCTTGTATGACCAGCATCCCAGGGAACTTGCCTGGATTCCCAGCCGTGTGAGAGGAAGTCATGGTCCCTTGAGATGATGTTTATCTGGGCATTCTCGCTCAGGTCTGCTCTCCTGGTTCCCTTACTTGGCTAGGTTCTTCGGGATGGAAAGGGGCACTTGGGGACATGTCTTCCTTTTCTTGAAGGATTACACAGCAAATAATCAGTGTTTCTAGATTATTTCTACAAAAATGTTCCTGCCTGAAATTGTTTTTCACATATTTATTCTGTAATTAGTCAGACAGTGAGTTTCTGTTGGTAGGACTCTCATGGGCATCCCTGGGCTGTGGTCTGAAGCTCTGCCCTCTCCCTGCCCAGACCCCACTTTCTGTTTTTAAACCCACCCTGTCCTGGCTTCTCTTGTCTCAGATCCTCCCAGAGGATTGTAGTGCCTCAGGGCTGGGTCTGAGCTGTCTAAGCCTGGTGCTTAGAGTGTCCTGTGACCTTGACGGAGACTCAGAAACAAGGACAGAGAATTGAGTAAGTGAATCTTGCTCTGTGGCCAACTCTTTTGTTCCGTTCTGCATTCAAGGGACCCGTACTCTCACACCCCTCCCTCTCTCTCTCTCTCTCTCTCTTTCTCTCTCTCCCTCTCTCTCTGTCTCTCTCTCTGTCTCATGCGCGCGCGCGCACACACACACACACACACACACACACACAGTGCCATTGCACCACTCTCCATTCCTCTTTCTGGGATAAGAAGAG
>JAJEJO010039655.1:6981-53770 GCA_020662805.1 Glaucomys volans | reverse complement strand
GCCTTTTTCTTAAGAAATGAAGTATAAGGCAGCTCTGTACAATTGCAAATTTCCAGTCACTCCAAGTATATGCTTTCAAGTATCCGAAAGTCCCCATGAATTTATTCCTCACTTCGGATGAAGCAGAGGAGTGTAAGTTCAGTAAAAATGCTGTTCTCAGAGGGAAAACACACAAGCACACATTGAAGTTAGAATCAGTGCAACTTGACATATGGTCCCAGTTGTATGCTCTTTGTTCCTAAACCTTCTCAGAGACTAATGATATTGCGGAAGATCATGAATCTTGAGTAATATTAAATGTTTCCCTCTATCATAAGTCTCACTTCTATTGAAATAATTGCAATATTTTGAGAGAACACATTTTTAATTTTATGTGTGGAAAAATTCCAAAATGTCTTTATAAGAAAATTAAAAGAAACCATGATTTTCTTTTCACCGGTTCCCCACTTCTCCAAACTCCAGAACTTCTTTACTCTCATACATAAGAAAGGAAATTACACTTAAAGCTAAAATATTTAAATTACACAACAGCATGACAACTTTTGAAATTTTACTTGAAGATGGTATGATTTAAATCATTTGAAAGAAAAATGTCCATTTATGATTTTTTTTGGTTCTTTCTATATAAACAAAAATGTCAGTATAGGTCAATATATTTGTTTTTTAAAATTAAACGACAGAGATAACTCATCCAAGAAACCATCAGAAAGAGCAGACTTTTTCTCTTTGACACTTCAAATGGCATTTGCAAGTGTGACTGATCATAATGTGATAAAATGGCTTCCTTCTGTCAGTTTCTGGTGAGAAGTACAATTGGAAATAGTGTGAAAAATTTCTCCCATGTTATTTATGTTTCAATTCAAAATCAGAGAACAATGGAACAGTATTTTCTATGCATAAAAAAAGTGTTGCAAGAAAAAGAGGAGTATAGTTATTGGGAATGGGTATTATGAGTCTCATAATATACAATGGAGTATATGGTTAAGAGCCTGAAGTCTCCAGCTACATGACCTGTGTTCCAACCACAGCTTCCACAGGTAGCTTTGGCATAGTTTAGCAAGTTACTGATCTTTTTAAGGCTTACTTTATGATATGTATAAAGGAGTTGATAATGGCATCTTAGAAATTTATTACAAAACTAAATTACATAATAGATTAGCATAACATTTAGCAAATATTAATTAGTTAATAGTAGTTTAAATTAGTTTCATGAAATCAAAGGACAGAATATTGATGTGTTTCTATTTAGTAACATAATTGCTTAGTATGGTTCTTACTTATATGAGCTTTTCTAAAATAACTGAATAATGCTGAAGAATATCCATATCAAATATTTCTTGCAAAAGGAATTTTTTTATTTTCCTATTCAGTTATTCCTAACTTCCTCCATGAAATTGTCAGATCCCTCTGGAAAACAGCACAAGTTTACACAGAAATTTCAAAATATTGTTATTTTAGCTGTAAAACTGTTTCTCCTCACTAAAAATATTGTTTCTCTAAAAAATTATTAAACTAATGTTGAGATCTTTATCACTTTCATGTGTCATGCTAACTATGTAATATGTAAGAAATACTTATATATGAATTTAATTTCTAAAAGCAAGCATAGAAAAAATCCCTATTTCTTAGGAGTTTTCTCTGTCATTTGTAAATGTGCCAAAGCAAATAAATTAGTGGTCTAAGGTTAACTGAATGAATCAAAACAAAACAAAACAAAACAAAAACCTTTAGCTAAAACAGTGAGATTTTAGTATTATAAAATTATATACATTTAATATATTTTAAATATGAAGAAAACCTACCTACGTTAAAGAATACCTTAAAAACATATTGTTATGGCTCAAATCTAAAAAAGTCCTCCCAAAAGTTCATGTGTTAAACAATGCAGCAAAGTTCAGAGATGAGAAGATTGGCTATGAAAGCTGCAACCTCATCAATGGATTAGGACATCTCATGGATTAATAATCTGAATGGGCTACTTGGTGGTAATTGCAGGCAGTGGGGTGTGGCTGGAGGAACTAGGTCACTGGGCTTGTGGTCTTGGACTATATCTGTCCCTGGACTCTTGATGTCTCCCTCTCTGTCTCTCTTTCTCTCTTTCTTCCTTTTGGCTTTGCTCTGCTACACCCTTCAACCATGATGTTTCCGCCTTGGAGACAGCCAACCATGAAATGAAACTTTGAAACTGTGAAACCAAAATAAATTTTCCCTCCTCTAAGATGTTCTTGTCAGGTATTTTGGTCATAGTGATGAAAACCTAACATACATATCTGTCACTTTTTTTTTTTGTCACAAACCAAATTGTCTCCCCACAGAATCCTTAACAAGACAAAATAAACTACTATGGTCAGAATGCCTTCCTAGACAGCTCAGGACTTTGTAAACTGTTCTTGATTATTATTATGTTTAGATAGAAATTCCTTGCATGTCAACACATATTTCACAAAATCACCATTATATAGTCTGTATTTCTAGGGGCTTACCTTAATGAAGGCAAACTTCATGTGCACTGAATCATCCCTAGCAAAACCACTCTGTGGCTTATACATCACACTCACAATGCTACTTGTTTTGTCTTTCTGTTCAAACATATATAATCATTTTTTGTAATTTTAATAAAGATCACAAGGAAATTTCACTACTTGTTAATTTCCACTATTTATGGAGCTCAGCATTATTAAAATACCATTGACTATATATTGGCAGAATATTCAGACAACTGACTGGGTTATACAAAGAGCCTTAAAAGAAAAGAGCATAACATAATTGAAAGTTCAGCTATGTTAGCGTTTAGTCAGTTAGAAATACACCAGTTAAAAGACAAGTAAATTAGATTTACCTAATTTCAAAATTAAATATAAATCTAAGAAAAATGCTATATCGTATGAAGAAATATTTAGTAATGAGGTAGCTTTTAGACTCCCCCAAATTTCAAAGACCTGCTTAGATTGTTAGAAAGAATCAATTCTCTACAAGTCTATAGGTATTTGAGATGGTTTTAAATTAAAGTAACCCTGGTGGACCAGGACAACATGTAGTAGAGAGATGAATAATTGTGTACACCAATGTAAACAATAAGTAATTAACACTTTCCTGGAATTTTGTTTAGCATTTGGGAAAAAGTATTTTCCAAATAATCAATCATATTTCCATGGTTAATTTTTTTTCAACAAATTCTTAAGGCCAAGGGGATGATTGGAGATTTTAGATAACTCTAGATCTTCTAGCAAAAATAAAAATATGCATTTTTTCATATATTATATCCAGAGTGCACAGGAAATTTTTCTGTCACTACTATGTAGTTGTGGAAGAAAAAAGAAAAAATAAGAGTGCCTACATGCTAGAGAAAACTACATGCTGTTTTATTCTGAATGAAGTCCTACTGGAAACATTCAGTCCATTAAAAAACATATATTTTCATTTTTATGCATGTGTAACATATATTCTCTAAGTATACACTCTTTATATTTGCTTATTATGTATTTACTATAACAAAAGCAAACCAAAAACACTTAAGTACACACTCCTAGACAACAGTATTTAGTGGAATTGCTTTTACTGAAACTGTTAGAATTTAATGTTCCTTGTCATTTTCATCCTTACACTGAAATAACGTTTAAGAGTAACTATCCTGAGGTTTGTGTGCCATAGACACAAAGGTCTACATCTGTTTCTGATACAGTACAGAAGATGGACTAGAATGGACCTGGGAGGTATTAACTGACATAGGTGTGGACCCACACCAACTCTGAGGACTACAGAAAATCCTTTTCAATCTTGGTATGAAGAGTGTGAGTAATGCCAGAACAGTAAATGATTCCACCAAGAATCATGATTCCACCAAGAATCATCCAGCAAGACGTTCAAAATACCCTATTTGATTTCATCATAAATTCCAGAAAAACTGTATAAAGAAGGATTTTAATGTTCTAAATGCTGTGCTATTTCCAGAGAGTTCACAACACAAACACCGAATACACAATGCATATCATTATTACAACAGACACCTTAGGATTTCATTTTAATGCGATTTTTATAAAACAATATATAATTTAATTTTGTGATTTTTCTTCACAATTAAATCAATTTCTAATTTAAATCCAAAATTTGTCCAGTTGAGACTAACAATTTTAGACATTCCTAATGAATTTCAATTTTGCTTTACATTTTCATCAAAGAAAAATCATGCTTTTTAAGCTAATGTAAGAATTTCATATTCATTTTCATTGCATTCTCACTACATAGAGTTAAAGAGAAGAATGAAATAAATCACTCAAAAAATACACAAATACCGATGAACAAATTTGGTGAGACTGCCAAAACTGCATTGTTGGCCGGCAGGCAGCAGCATCGTGGAATAGCTCAGAATGTTCTTTCACCAACTGAGGTATGAAAATCTGAATCTGGCTTGTGAAAAGACACAAGCATTGCCAACGTGCGGTGTATGAGATCTGTGGGATGCTGAAAGAATGAAAATGAAGGAGATTTTACTAGACAAGCCCACTCTACGTCTTGAAGAACTAGGGAAAAGTGTATTCACACTTCAGAAAGAACAAATGTTCATCTGAATTACTGAACCCAGTATGTCACCAAAGAAATAGCTCAAAGCAGTTCAAAACCCATTTTTTCTCTCCATGTTTTCTTGTCCTCAGTGTTTGTAATGTTTGTTTACTACTTAGAAACTTTAATGATTTCATATTTAACACTGAGATCTGTCACTTCTGTAGGCATTCTTATTATAATTTTATACACATGTGCTACGGTTTGTACATATTTGACTCTAGCCAAGACTGAAATTTTCCTGGTTACTCTCTTTTCTAAATTTTCTGATTTCCACAGTTTCTTTTGCATGTGGAAATCACTTTCATTACTAGTGATATACTAGGACTTTCAGATACAATGTTTTTTTCTGAATATAAAGCAAATTTTAAATAAAACTTAAAAACCACGATTGTGTCCTTAGAATTTTTTTACACTACTAAATCACAATCTTTCATTCTTTTCAAGCACAAAAAGTCAAACTAAGCTAGGAAACTTTACCATGTTTGTGAGACAAAGACCAACCAGATTATCAAGAATATAGAATTTTCCGGGCGCAATAGCGCACGCCTGTAATCCCAGGGACTCGGGAGGCTGAGGCAGGAGGATCTCGAGTTCAAAGCCAGCCTCAGCAACTTAGGGAGGCCCTAAGCAACTCAGTGAGACCCTGTCTCTAAATAAAATACAAAATAGGGCTGGGGATGTGGCTAAGTGGTTAAGCACCCCTGGGTTCAATCCCAGGTTCCAAAAAAAAAAAAAAAAAAGAATATAGAATTTGCAGGGAAAAATAATGACACAATGTTAATAGGGCAAGTGGGGTTTATTATGGAAAATCTCAACTATAAATGAGCCTATTTTTATTCAGTAAGCAATAAAGAACTACTGAAACATTGTTGAGCAAGATTTTATGTGATTATGGAAGTTGAACATGATATAAAAGATTGAGAATCAAGAATAAGAAAATTAGAATTCACTTTTACTCATCTAGAACAAGTTGAAAAGGGTAGAGTTCATAGAATTAGGAATGCAGCAGGTTACAGTGATTCAGGCTTATAGACCCAGGGGCTGGGGAGGCTGAGGCAATAGGGTTGGGAGTTCATGGCCAGACTCAGCAACTTAGTGAGGTCCTAAGCAACTTAGAAAGTTTAAAAAAATAGGCAAATATTTGAAATGGACTTTGGAATCTATTCCCAGTGTGTCTCCTTAGCACTTTCCTATTATTTAATGTTTCTTAAATCATTGAATTCCTAAATACTATATTTTGGTTAACTAATGTCCTTGTTTTTGAGATGAGAATGATGTTTTGCACATGTGTATGTACAAAATATTTATAAGTAGAATCATTTCATTAATTTCATTTTTACTTTTTTATTGTTATTTTATTGGTTCTTTGTAATTATACATGACTAATTCATTTTGATGTAATTGCACAAGCATGGAGAATATATCTTATTCTGGTTAGGTACCCCTTCTTATGGATAAGCATGATGGTGGGATTCACTATGGTGAATTCATATTAGAACATAGGAAAATTACTTCCAGTAAATATTATTATTATGGCTTCCTATTTCTATGTTTAGTTTTAAAATTCTTATTTGCTTTTTATTAAAGGGTTTATGGACTTTTCTCCTGAAGCTTGAATTTACTTATTATATGTTTTTAAAAAAATAATTTCTGTATAATTAAATGTTGCTTAGGAATCTATAATTGATTTGAAACTAGCATTTATCAAATTTACCAGTTCAATATTCCATATGTGTTTGAAAATTAGAATATCTTAATTCATTTTAAGGGATCATTGTTGTCACTGCTATAGTTGTTTTATTTTTACTTGTGTCTGAGAAATTTTTATAAAATTTTCCTGTATGAGATGCATGAGCATACCTGAAATTCTAGCACCTTTGAAGATATTTATCTCCTCATAACTGCATATGATTTTTAGTTCCATATCATTGCAGTGTGGCAACTCTCACAGATTCAGTGGCCCAGCCAATAGTAACTTGCTTGTTCCTGGTCAGATGGCAACATTTATGTACTCTTACTTTCTGAGGCCTGAAAATAACAGGGACCATTTTGTATATTTGTCTCTTTCCATAACTGCAAGATCCTCACCACAACTCCTGGATTCAAGTAGATAATTCTCCATTATTGTATGGATGCTGTATTTTTCTTCATTGCTATTTGAATTTCAACATGCTGTGACATGCTTATATATTCATTCTCATTCAATAATATTGTTTATTTAACTTCAAATTAGTGAAACATATGTTTTGAACTTTGGCTTTGTTGTTTAAAAATCTGTTTATTATTCTTTGTCTTATATGCATATAAATAAAAATGTACTTGTCTCTATAATTACATATTTTAAGTGAAAGAAAACAAAATCCTTTTTGTGATCCACTGAATATGGGTTCTACAATACTAGCCAGAAAGAAACCACCCAACATAAATAGGCATATATAAGAAATAGTAAAAATAATTGTTTTTAGAAAATCGTATTCAAGTAAATCAGTCAAAGTAAGACAACAAAAAATGCATTACTGTGTGACCAAGTGGAGTTCAAGGCAAAATTCAATATGAAGAAAAGGAAAAGACATTATGTAATAAAAATAATTCCTATGCACAGAGTAGGAAAGGAGTCATAAAATATCATTTTCCAATAAATACTATAACAAGACTTACTCCCACAAAAAGCAAACATAAACAAAATTAACATAAAATTGACATACATAAACATTTTATTTACTTTTGGAAACAAAAGTAACAAAATTAACAAAAGCACAGTCATAGAGGATGATTTCATTTGATTTGGGAATTTAAAATATGAATTGAATCATGTGCATTGGAGCAAAACTTCTGAGAACAGATGCATTAAAGAGAGTTAAGAATTGAGGAGTTTAACTTTATCTAAATCTATCTTCCCCCTAAGGCAGTACATTTCCGTGTTTGTTATTGACAAAGGCTTGGAGTTGGAAAAAAAAAAAAAAAAAAAAAAGATGTGGGTCCCCCATCAGCTCTGCAGATTCCATTAGGAAGCTCTATCAATGAACAAACAGACAAAGAACATAAAGTATATGTACAAAATGGAATACTAGCCTTAAATGAAATCCTATCATTTCAAATTATATGGATGGAACTATAGGACATAAGTCAGGTGAACTAAATGAAGACCAGAAAAACAAAAATTGTGTAATTTTATTTGTACCTGGGGACTCACCTGTTGATCTGCCTTTCAATTGGCCCACTGCCACTCAAATGATCTTCTTGCCTGAATCCTACCTCCCCACTCTAGCTCCCTGAGAGTTCCTGAGGATGGTGAGGAAGCTGGCTTTTCAGATCCAAGAAAAGCATTCAGTTTTAAGAATTCTTCAGAAGTGAGAAAAAGAGTTATAAAGCAGGCACATCCATAGAAAATGTGTATGAGAGCCTCAGAATTCTTAACTGGACCAATTGTTGCAGCCGGTCAGAAAAAGACTGTAGGGGACAAATTCTTCCAGTGACAAGACAGAAAAAATAAATGCACTATGACAACACCAAAAGAACATAAAAATATTCAGTAATCAATCCCAAAGAAATGGAAATATATGAATTGTACGGCAAGGTGCTCAAAATAAGTGTTTCCAGGAATTTCAGTATCTTCCCATTTCCCATTTCTCCATCTCCCACTGAGTCTCTGGTAACTACTTATCTACTCCATTACTATGAGATCTTGTTGGATTACACATACAAATAAAATTAAACAATTTTTGTTTTTCTGGTCCTCATTTAGTTCACCTGACTTATGTCCTGCATTTCTATCCATATAATCTGAAATGATAGAATTTCATTTTAAGACTAGTATTCCATTTTGTACATATACTTTATTTTCTTTGCCTTCTTGTTCATTGATAGAGCAATAAGTTTTAGGAGTCAATTTATTGCATCAGGAACACAGTAATAAAACATGGCATATTTTTGAAACTGCAAAAGTATATTTTTAAGGTTTTTTACCACAAACATGCAAAAAATTGAAATGTCAGTGAGATGATTGATATCTTATTTAGCTCAACTGAATCATCTTGTATTATATACATAGATGAAAACATAACATTATACTTTGTAATTATGTGTAATTATTGTCAATTAAATTTTTAAAATTTAAAAACAAATTTTAATGGGACAAAGCACAAAAAAAATCAATATTAGAAAAATAATGTACAAACAAAATAAGTAGTTCAATAAAATGTAGAAATTATTTTTAAAAAATGGAAAAAAGTATAAAACAGAAATCCTGGAACTGAAGAACACAATGAATGCAATAAAAAAAATAGTGGTTATCAACAGCAAACTCAAAAACAGCAGGAAAAACATCTGGAATTTTGAAGATTGATTATTTGAAAATATCAGAAAAAAATGAAGAAAGTCTATGGAAATAGACATCATCAGAAAAGGTAGTTTTCACATTACAGAAATATCCAAAGGAGAAAAGATAAAGATATGAACAGCATATTTTAGGAAAAAAAGAAAACAGCTAAACACTGCTTAAATCTGATAAGAGATATGAATATCCAGGTACACAAAGATAGCAAAGTTCTCCAAGGAGTTTCAAGCCAGTGAAAAATTCATCAAAATCATCATCATCATCAAAATGTCAAAATTCAAGGACAAAGAGAAAATTTGGGAAAGAGCAAAGGAGCTTCAGTATAAGGCTATTATCAGTTTTCTTAGCAAAAAATTTGAAGGCTAAGAGACAGAGAGATGATATAATCAAAAGGGGAGGGGAGAAAAGAAAAAACAAACAAAGAAAAAAATAACCCTGAAAACAGAAAATACCTTACTTGGTAAAAATGTTCTTGAGTAATAAAGGGACTGATAAAGAGTTCACAGAGGAACTAAAGCTGAAGGAATTCATCATCACCCTACCTACCTTACAGGGGAATACTTTAGAGACTACTTTGAACTGAAATGCGAGAGCACTAGTTAGAAGCATAAAAACTTGTAAAGGCAAATCACACTAGAAAAGATATGTAGTAAAATTCTGCTTTAATATCTTTAATATTGTATTAGTAATGTGTAAATCACAAGAATAAAAGACAAAAGAGGTAAATATAACTATGATTATAATAATTTATATAAATATATATGAGATATAACAAGATGCAATCATGGCATAAAACCAAAAAATGTTGGGAAAGTGTGTAAAAGTGTAGAGTATCTGTAATTAATCAAAAATGTCACTAGCATAAAAGAAAAATACTGTGATTTCACTCCCCTGTGGGATCAAAAATGTTCAATTTATACAAACAAACATAGAAGGATAGCTCATAATAGTGGTCAGAAGATGGGTGTTAGTAGAAACATAAAATCCTTTAGTTATAAGATGAATATTTCTGGATACCTAATATGAACTATGGTAACTACTGTTATTAATAATGCACATTTGGAAAAAAAAAACTTTATTAAATAAAAAAATAGTAATAATGTACTGGGTACTTAAAGTGTGTTAAGAGGATAGGTGTTGAATGTTCCCAACACCCTACACACTATAAGATATGGTGGATACATTCCTTTGCTTGATGTTGGTTATTATTTCACACATGTATGTGTACCCCAAAGCATAACATTCTGCATCTTAAATATATGTTTTGTCTATTATTCCTCAGAGAAAGTAAATATTGTAAAACACATCTAAAAATTAGCTAACAAGCCAGATGTGGTGGCACACGCCTGTAATCCAAGCGACTTGGGAGGCTGAGTCAGAAGGATCTCGAGTTCAAAGCCAGCCTCAGCAACTTTAGCGAGGCCCTAAGCAACTCAGTGAGACCCTGTCTCTAAATAAAATACAAAATAGGGCTGGGGATGTGGCTCAGTGGCCAAGTGTCCCTGAGTTCAATCCCTGGTTAAAAAAAAAAAAAAAAAAAAAAAAAATTAGCTAACAAAACACTTCTTATAGTAGCAAAATCTTAAGAAAAAATAAGAGAATGTGGAAATTAATAATTAGAAAATTATTGAAATTGAAATAAGATGCAGCAATAAAGAATGAAATTAAACTGGATTTTTGGAAAAGATCAATAATACTGGTAAAATATATGAAAACCATCAAAATGTTAAAAAAAGAATTGGCAAAGCGATAACCACAGATAAGATATTGAAATTAAAATAGCATTTAAATTAAATGAGTTACAACTGTTTTGGTTCTTTGAAATCTAGAGGCAATAATTTTAAAGAAAAATATAAGACATTTCCAAATGTTCTTTAAAAAGTTAGAAGATATAAACTGAAAATCATGAAAGGAAAAAAAAAGATAAATAAATTTGTCAGTTCCCAGTTTCTAATCATAAGGTAAATACTATGCTTAGATAGAAGATAATTTGTTCATTTTTAATATTCTATATTATAGAAAAATAGAAAGCATTTCCACTTATTTTATTAATTTAGCCTCAGTTAACAAAAAAGTTGATAAAGTAGATAAAGATAACACATAATACTTATGGAAATGTTGTATATAAAATATTACTGAATTCAGTGGAGAGTTTAAAAAATTCACTAAGACAACATGATATCTGTCCAAACCTAACTTGTAAAGTAAGCTAGAATATAGCATCTGGAAAATTGATTTAATGTAAGCCTATTCTTTTACTTTGTAAGAACTAACATTTTAATACATATTTAATTATATTTCTCCATTTTCCTAGGTATTAAAATTAAAGCCTGAAAACTAGATTATCTACCTTTATTAACATAGCAGAAATCCACAGCAATAGGTCCCTCCATTTGGAATTAATTATACCATTTTTATCCAAAACTTAAGAAATCAAGGAGCTTAACAGAAGTTGTAAGATATGCTGGCCAGGCAGTTCATTGTCCTCTCTGATTGGCAATTGTATTAAATACAGGTTTAGAAAAATCAGTCAGTGCTTATTATAGTATTTATTTCTCAGGTAATGCTTCCATTGAGAGAATACATGACCTCAACTAGCAACCTGTCATTCATTCCTATTTTTTGCAAAAAAAATATTTGGAATATATTTAAAGAAGACATGTTTCCAACCCTATGCATTTTGCCCCTGAAATGATATTTTTAATCAGTCTACCTGTTAATAGTTGAAATATTCAGAAGAAAATAGGAATCAAAAATTGATTCAATAACATAATACATCTGCCAAGTATTAAAAGTAAGACAATTTCATACAAGATTATTTTAGATTATTAAAATACTATAGTTCATGATAATAATAACCTAAAATTTCTAACACTTCCCCCAAATATTCTAGTTCGTCTTATAAAACAGTTTTACCATAATGCATTTTGCATATTTACTATTCCTATTTCATCTACTATATTATATTTGTTAAATATGCCTTACTGTTTTCCTGTGATATCATTTTTCTATCTCCTGAGAATGGTCCAAACTCAATGCAGTTTAGATTATCCTTTTGCTGAATCATGATTAATACTTGGAAACCTACTACATGATTATTCCTTATTTGTTTATTTGTATCTATATTAAATATTCTGTTGTTTTTAATTTCTAATTCTGTGTGCCATTTCACATTTGTCCTACTTATAAAATCTTTTTTGATATTTTCAGTTGAGATATGATAAACCAATCAGTAAAATGTGATAAAAATGATTCAGGATTATATAATGTAATGTGGTTTGATTATATCAACATACTATGATTGCATTCTTATGTTCCAGGAACTAAGCTCCTATATTAGAATTATGTGAATATGACATAAGCTAAATGTGAAATTGAATTCTTAATTTTTTCTATTTCTTTTTCTTTCCTCTTTTTTTAAAGTCTTCCCCACACCAGTCTCTCTTTAGAATGTGATGAATAACCATGGAAATTTCTTCTTCTAGGGCTTGTTTCAGCAAGTCACCTTGAAACAGACCTCAGTTATTTTTGAACAATCAAAAGGCCGTTCAGACAGAACACACTCTGGGTATGTTAAGGACCCACATGAGTCAGAAAGTGAGCCTATTTACAGAAGATCACAAAGAAAAATAAATGCTCAAAGAAATATATGTGGTGGGAAAGGTTGGTGAACAGGTACTAATTTAAAGGAGAAAGAATTTCTGATCATGTGCATAGTCGGGTGAATACAGATAGTGATAATGTGCTGTACAATATTTTTACATTTTGAATATGTTCACTATAAATAAATGATAACTGCTTCAAAAAAAAAAAAAAGGGACAGTTGTCCACATGTAAAAACCTCACCCACCAGTTGATCAATGAAAATTGGGGGAAAAGTTTAGGCTGAAATATTTCCAAAAGTATGTCTGAGTTGTTGTGACAATCAAATTATCAAGACCCAGCCCCTTTTCCTTTGATTTTAATGAAACAGAGGATTCACTTCATTAAGGTATATCAAAATTAGACCAGCTGGTCCTCTGCAGGTAAGGGGCAAGGGAATCTGGGCATAAAAACCAGGTCTACTTACCTAATCTATTTAATCATTTTGGTTCTCAAAATTAGTAATTACTTCTTCCCAAACTTTAGAATCAGAAACCCAGACGAGTATCCAAGACTCAGAGCTAGGAAGTGACAGTGGAAAACTTAAAAATAAGTTCGCTAACATTAACACCTAAATGTAAAAATCTACTCAGAACTCTGTGACACTATTTTCTTCTTTGATATTTGTTTCTTGCTACATGGCTATTTATCTTTTATTTTAAAAATTCAAAATCACTTAATGAATCTTAATTATACTTAGCATTTCCAATTTAATTTTTTTGTATAATTCAAGTGATCCATTATATGTTTTCGTTAATCACATGTTACAGAGTGTTTCATACAAGACTAATCATTTTAACATAAGCAAAACTATTGAGCCCATGATTTGATTTAAAAAAGAAACAACAAACAATTTAGAGTAAAGTTATCAATTTCACAATGAAAATAAGAATTTATCGAAAAGATAAATGTATCAGATGAAGATTTCTTCAGTTTTCATATAATCAAACTTGCAAACCTTTGTAACTGGTATTCTAATTCTTAAATTTTTATTCTTTTTAAACTGACAAAAGTGGTAGTTTTCAAAATTAAATAAAATCTTTATAAAACTATTAGACTAATAATGAATCGATCATAAAGAGAGAGCACAAGACAGTAAGGTTGTGAGTGCTAGTTATTTGCTTTGGAAATTCAATATATTTAATTTTGGAAAGAATTTCAGAGTTAGCATTTTATTGTAAGGAAATAAAAAAATAAATTAGATCATTTGTTTCTAGATTACAATGCAAGGGAGAGCCCTGCTGGCAGACTTTTATAGATGCAGCAAGTAGGAAGTAGACTCATAATTGAAGCTAACCATCTTAGGAAAAACAATAGTAATATTTAATATATCTGATCATTTTGGGCTCTATGAATTCTCTATTCTAGAATCAAATCTCATTAGTTTTTCCCTCAATGTGCAGGGTGCTTCTTTATATAGCCCATTTCCTGAAAGCTTGCCTATTGGAATAATTCTAAAATGTGCAGTTAGCTTTCTATTTGAATTTTATACTTTTAGGAAAATCGAGCACATGGTGTATTTTCAAGTATGACAAAATGATTTTATCAAAATATTGAATTTATTAATGTCTATGGTACTCAATAAAAGCAGTTAACATATCTTAGCTTCTCTTTCAGCTGTTTACTTCCTATACTTATAAGTTCTATATGATCTCCTTTAGGTAACATTTTAAAGAGAGAAATATTTGCATTATATTGAGAAAATGGTTTGTTTCCTACCTAAAATCAGATTGAGGCAGGAGTTGAGTGTAGTGAGGTTCTGGGGAACTGGATGGAGTTCAGAAGGTCTCCTATCAGTTCTTTAGTGCAGATTACTTTACCTTTATTTGTTTGTTTATGTGGAGCAAATGTGCAGATAGAGAAAAATACACATATATGAATGGAAAAATTTCCAGTCAGGACTTTAATATTGTCTATAACGTGTGTTGCATGCCTCACTGCTCTTTGTATTTGAGTGAATATGGGAGTTAACTAAATATTTAGAGAAACAGTGGTAGCAACATTTCATATTTGAAGATATAAAGCTGAACCACACATTCAAGCTTGAGGCATTGTCTTGAGGAATGGAAAATTGAAAGCCAGCAAATATATTAACACAAAGCCAAAAAAAGAAATGAGTTTTTTTTTTAACATTAATCAAACTTTTTGAGGTCTGTGTATGTCACCATAGTAAGCAGAATTTCATCGTAATGGAACTGATGAATGATGGTATTAATTTTTTCTATTGTTTCATGGTAGTGACCTAAGAAAGTTTTGAAATGAGGTGTTTAGAGCAGAATAGTTTCTTTTAAAATGGAAAGATAAACATTTCTCATGGAATATTTAACAAAGCTTTTCATTTTTAAAAATATTTGTTTATACTAATATTATATAAAATACAAATATAATAAATTATTGGAGAAATATAATAATAAATTATTAGCTAATGAAATAGATGTGGTAACTATTAAATAAACTTTAAATTATGCTTTAATAGGTCTGGGAAGACTCTGGTGTTAGCACTATAATTTTCCACCATCAAATTTCCATCCTTATAAGGCCCACAGTACCAGTTAAGTTATAGTCTTGTGTAGTTTTTCTCAATATCCTCACAAATGATAACATACTTAAATATTATTATAAACCTATAATGTTATTTTAATATTTCCCAAAATAGCATTACAAAATGAACAAGATGATATTAGTGTCAAAATTATAATTCGGTGCTTGTTGGTATATTGAAGATAATTCATATCCACTAGTCTTTTGTAATCATATCTTTTTGAAGAATTATAGTCATAGTAGATCTTTACTTTGGTAAGATTAAAAGCAAAGAAAGAAGAGTTTATCATCTATATATAGTTATAAATATTAAAAAATAGAATTCTGTTTATTTAAGGTCTATAATCCCAAGTGTTTAATAAGTCAAGACTTTCATGCGTGCACAAGGATAGTTGGATATGGAGAGAATGTCCTTCCCAGGTCTAAAAGGCATGACCTCCACAGAGGCACTAGGAACTCCAGGGCATTGCAAGAAGTTAGTGTGTCTGAGTACAGAGGAAAGTGAGTTTGGAGAGATTTAGTCTTTCAAAACCACAATAGACTTTTTGTGTTCTATTAGTCAGTGTTATTATCTCTCTGGAGGCAGTCTCTGTCACTGGGCTTTTGTGTTTTAATATTAAAATCTCCAACTGTGGTTTATAATTACTTAGAATTCTATTGTTTGTCCCTTTCAATAAAAAGAGAAAGAACAAGAAAATAATGACAAATGATCTAGGAAGAAGAGGAAGAAGGTGGAGAAGGGGGAAAGAAAAAAAAGAAAAGGATGAAGAGGAGGAGGACCAGACCAAGGAAGATGGGGAGAAGGTGAAGGAAGAGAAAGAAAATAAAGAAACAATTGAGTGTATCTATGCTTGCGCAGTTCATGCCGTGCCAATCCATGTTTTCATAGTTTTATTTCTATGGTTGTGTGAGGGTCTCTGTGTGTCAGTGAGCACAGGTGCATGCTGGCAAGAAGAAAAATGAAGATTGTGTTAGAAAGAAGATATGATGTTTAAGGAAATTAATCAAATTATCCCTCCTAACTCAATGTAGCCACATCTGAAAATTAAATGAATTATAACATTTTTGTACAGTAAATCACTGGTGTAATGTTGGCATATTCTGAAGGAATTTCACAGTCTTGTCCTACACTATGCTTCTTTTAAATACATACATACAAATAATATTTTAGATATGACTTTTAAGTATAACATGTAGCAATTAAGTTACCAAAAACATTAGCAAATTCCCAAAAGCTAAAACTTAACTAAAACTTAACTCTCTCTCTCTCTCTTTCTCTCTCTCTCTCTCTCTCTCTCTCTCTCTCTCTCTCTCTCATTTGCAGTGCCACATATCAAAGCCAGGGCTTCATATATACCAGGCAAGCACACTGAGCAACATCCCCAGCCCAGCTATCTATCTTAATGATTATAATCAGACAACCCTCATTGTTGAAAATATGATAGTAATGTTGAAAATTAGAAGGGCTGTTAAAATTTTCATATAATATAAATTGCATTAAAATTATGTATTATTACAGTCACATTCTGGTTATACCAAAATGTATCATGTATTTCCCAAAATGGGATTCATGTAACATCTTTTCCATTAGGCAACATAAAGGAAAATAAAGTAGACCGGAGAATCATTGTAAGAATGTATTCTACTGTGCTTTCTACCATCCTCTTTGCTTTAATGTGGCAATGACTTAAAGGAGAAGATCCACAAAGTCCACTTAAATTTCAGGAAGGTATCTTTTTTGCAAACTTTAGTAATTTTTTTTCTTTATTCCTATGAAAAGATATATTTTTATTCTATAAAACCACTAAGACATAAACTTGTCAAGCCAGTAGAACTTTCAAAAATTGACATGTACTTTATCTAGTTAACATTTGTTTTAGTGAGAACATTAAATGTCAAACTATATGACAAAGACTTGGCTATCTGTAAGAAACTTAGACATTTTTAAAGGTGAAAGGCTATTTAATTGAATTTTCCAAAGTATTTATCCTGGTTTTAAAGAACAACATTTTTAGCATTTCCTATGTTAATATTGTCTTTATTATCAAACTTTTTTTCATAAAATAAGTTTAACATTGAAAAGTAGATATCAGAATTAGTCATTGCTAATTGATTTAATAATTAGTATTGTTTCCCACAAATAATATACTTGTGCAAATATATTCTTGTTACTAAACCTATATTTACTATTATCATCTTAAGTTATTGTGATATATATAAATTTTATTAATTTCATGAAAAAACTGCATTTCAAAGTGTAGTAAAAATCATGTTACAAAGTGAGCTATTATACTGATAATTTTTTAATTATAAAATTGATAACTGGTTATGAGTTTGTAAACAATCCTCATAGACATTAAGTCTTTAAAAGGATTTTGACTTCATTCTAAGAGATTAAAGGATGAATTCTGAGTTGGCTAACTCCTGAAAAAAAAGTGTGCTTTCTGGGCAGAGAATGCATCCTGTTGAGTGATGTGTGCCATCCATAAGAGTCACAATGTTGTGCTATCTTGGGCACTTATCTTAAGACATGAGTTAATCTTATGAGAGAAAAATCAAGATTTCACTATCCTCTGAGTAAATGAAGGCAAGTCAGCATTTTGGCCATGGAGAGTCGAATTTGCCTGCATGTAAGTATTTGCAAATGCATGTGAGAGATTCCTGGTGACCCCAGACACTTTAACACACCATGATAGGACCCAGAAAAGAAAAGGAAAACTGCATTAAATCTTCCACAGTCTCCACTGATATAATAATGAGCAGATTCTGTAAGAACTATTTTGCCCTGTTCAGCTGCGCTCCTCTTCACCTTTGCCCTCCCAAATCAACCTTCCCTGCCCCTTCCACACTGGCTAAGATGGGCATGCAGAGAGACAAAATCCTGTACATGCCTCTTCTTCTTGCAGAGCCTAGTCAACAACTGACCAGGACTGGGAGGAAAGGAAATAGATTTAACTGAAATGTGAAGCTTGTTCTTAATGGTCACCTTGTATTGCTCCAGAGTGACAAATGTCACTCTGGAGCAATACATTGACAAATGTCACTCTGGAGCAATACAGAAGAATAGATTTCCTCCTAATTAATTTATTAAGACAGTGGGAGAAATAATAAGATGGTTTCATTGAAAAGACTCATAGTAGTGCATTCTTCAGTAGGCTAGATATAAATTTAAAAAGACTTCTGTATCAATATTATTTACTCTCCATATTCATTCTGACTTCATATGCAGTATTTATACAGAGAACATTTTTTAAAAACTTCTAAATATTACTAAGTGGTTCAAAAATTTCTCTTCAAACCATCACCTTCTCTTTCCTGCACATGTACCATTTCAACAATAAGACTAATGAGAGTTAGATGTGAAATTTCTGAGTTCCTATGTTCCCTTAAGGCATTTGATGAACATTTCTAGAAGCACAAGGTCTATTCATGCTGAGATTATAACATTGGCATTGTCTTTGTTCTAAAGCAGCTGATTTATTAGGTTTGGTAAATACAGAGAAAACTAATGTCAAATATATGCAATGAATTTTAATCACTGCTGTTAAGTTTTAATGAAATGAAAATTACATTAAACACCTAAATGTGTGCAGACTCAGGATTTTAAAAAATCGAGAAACTACTTTTCTCAAATAATTCTGATCTTAGAATTGGAAGAAAGTCCTGTAACTAAATCATGTGCCTCATATGCATGACATTTTAATGCCTCCTCTTTAATACTCTCCTCCCTTGATTTCTATACTGGCTCTATGTACAGATTTTCTTCATAGTCTTCCAGTGTCTCCTTCTGGTTGATCTTCATGGACTCTGATACTCCTATTTGCTCCTTAATGACCCAAGTGCCCTCTGACCACTCTGCCTTCATTACACTATGTAATTTTGATCTGACTCCTCAACAGTCACTATTCTAAACTCTTCTTTCAAAAATGAAAGAAAGAAATAGAAAAACAGTTACTGACTTTAACTACAGACACAACATGAAAGGAATTGAAAGACTAACATTCAGAACATGCACCTGATGTTTCAAAATGGAAGCAATTCCATAATAATTACCAAAGTGACCTCCCTGTTTGCCAGTCCTCTTACTAAGTATCACATCTGTGGATAATCTGCACTCTTTATGTGTAGTTAAGATCAGTCTTTGAAAGTATTGACCTGCACATCCAACTTCCTACCAAGGAAATCCTTAAACACTAATGGACAATCACTCTATTCTTCTCATTTTAGAATCACTCTATTCTTCTCATTTTTCATGCATTTCATTCATACAGAAAATCCCTTGCTCTTTCTTACCACAATCACAACTAGTACTCAATATTTTATTGGTAATATTACTTTGATATTGATAACCAGACCTCTAGTGTAGCCTGATCCACTTTAATCTCCCATAACCTCACTACATTGATTGCCCTAAACTCATCTAGATTAAACACATTAGTTTAGGAATAAGTTGTATTCATAGCCTGGACTTCATTTCTGTTCTAGTGTTCTAGTCCTTTTCCCTGAGCCTCTCCAATTTGTAAGATATATCATCCACAATACACAATAAGACCTTCAAAATGTTCAGGGCACTTCGATCTACCAAATATGTTTTTTGTTTTGTGTATTTTGTTTGTTTGTTTGTTGTTGTTTTCTGCTGGTAATATTATCCTCCATTCTTTTACAGATAATCCTTGTGTCTTTTGAAGTCAAAATTGGATAATAAACACAGTTTTCAATTTATAAGTTTGTGTTCTAGAATATATGTATGCTCATATCTGTGATCCAGTTTATCCCGTGTAAAATGAAGATAATTACAATATTACTACAATCAAAGTTTTAGGGATATTTAGTAACTATCTTAACCTTTTAAACCATGTACTCTTAGTCATACCTACTCAAGTCTGCTATTACAGCATGAAAACAGCCATAAAAAATGTATATGAATGGGTCTGACTGTGTGCCAATCAATATTTACAAAAGCACCTGAGGGCCAAGTTTGGCCTGAGAACCTTGGTTTATCTACCTCTCTTATAAAGTCGCAACACTTAATATCAATTCCATGTTATTTCTACCAGAGACATTAAAAGCAAACCTTAAAATTAGTCTTTTATATGAAAGTCAAGCATCAAAAAGTATTAATTGAAGTATACTGATTAATTTTATCAATTTTCCAAAACTTAAAGAATGTTTAAATAAGGCTATTAAAATGTTTTCTTTACATTTCAAATTATAAACCAAATTTGAAAGATATGCATCCTTAAATAAAAAATGAAATGCATCTTCCTTTTTCATTAAAAGAAATCATCTGACCTCTTTGCATCAAAGAACTTGCAACAAAGCTCAAATCTTCTGGATGTAATAAAACATACTCTTTTTTGTGAACACAAAGCAATCTCGGGTCATATTTATATTGTACACTGAGATTCTGAATTTTTGATTGGAGTAAGTTTCTTGGGAATATTGGACTATTCCCTTGAGTGTTTCCAATGTTCTTAAATAGAAGATACAGATCACTTATTGATTAATATGGGAAAAAATACATGCAGTCCCTTGGGACTGACTTGAAAGTTAGGTTTAAGAGTACAACCTATATATTTCCTGTAATCTTTTTAAAATTTGTTTTATCTTTATCTTATGTATTATACTTCTATACTCCCTTTGTAATTAATCCATAGGTAAATGGAGATTAGTCATTTACTAACCAGCAAAAGTCCAAGGAAATATTGGACACTGAAAATAGTTAATGTGTACACTAAGTTAAAAAAATAGTATTCTATAAATGTGGCAAATCCACTAGGATTATAAACACTGAAGTAAAAAAAAAAATGGATAAAAGGACAGGTACAAATCACAAGGCACTAAGTACTAAGGAGCAAATTTAGTAGTTTCTCTTATTTTCCTTAAAGTGACTGTCAAGGACCTTAAGTAAAAACCAACCACATTACATTAAATTCAGAGAATCTCTGAATACCCAAACCAACCATCTCCCTCCATGCGAGAGCCTCCAGGGTAACAGAACCTGAAGAAAAAGTACCCCACCTATTCACCATGTTCATATAAGAAAGAGTAAGCCCTTGTTAGAGGGGAACATTTATTTTCTCAGAGGAGCTCTCTTCCCTCATCTTCCCTAGTGAATGAGGAAGAGTTTACAAGTTTGCTGAGAGAACCATTCCAAAGGGTTGACAGAACTGCAATTATAGAAAATATAGGTAAGACAAAACCAATTGAAGTGGGTCAGCAGAGAGTGATAAGGAAAACTAGTTTCTTGTTGTGTTATAATTGTATAACTAGCTATAACTGCTTAACTAGTTTCTATGTTTCAAATAAAATAGAAACTGCTCATACCCCCAGAACCCAAAGTGGAACCTCAAGAAATAAAGGATAGTAAAAATTCTGAGTTTATTAGGGAAACACTGCGAGTCAAAGATATGGATCAGTCAGAAGACAGAAAAATGAGTTCAAAATCGGGGAAAAGAAAGCATTTCCAAATTGTCCAAAGGGTCACAAATACCTAGAGAAAGCTGCTTGGGACTACATCATTATCGGCAAGGCCTCCTGAGCCAATCACTTGTTCACATTAAATTCACAGATATAATGAGATGAATACTTGCTAAGGAGAATTCTTTAGTAGTTTTCAGAACTACTAATATGACACTATATACCATGAGCACCTGAATGGAGAGAGGAATTAACAGAATTCTACCAATGAACTATACAAACATATCCATATAACTTCACATCTCAGTATTTTTCTTTTCATAACTAAAAGAAAATAATTAAATGAATGAGATGGTTTATGAAGTTCTTTCCAGTGAAATAATCATCCGATTTTATTTAAATACAGGCAATGCTTTTATAATTATCTGTGTTATATTTAAATAAAATATGACATCAAGTTTTGAATTTGAAAGCTAGGATTTTTATCACATTATTTTTAAAGATATTATGATCAATTCAATGAACTATCCAGTAAATTTAATAGGAAAAAATCAATTGAACATATTATTTCTGTGAATTAATGTTTTAAAGTTAGAAAGTCTATCTGGAAATCTCTGAGAACACACCGTCAATCATTGGGGATTAGTGGAATCACTAATGAAAAGAAGAGAAATACTCCTGCGAATTGTAAGTGAAAATGAAGTGACATATTTGTGTGAGAAGCATGCCAAATTAGTAGTCAAAAGATCTGCTTCAAGGATGGCTTACATGGATTAATATGTGAATTTGGACAAGAAATTTAAACCTTCTGGGATTAATAGACAATACTCATAATAAAGGAATATTTTAAATGCAGTAGATTTTCATTTTATTTAACTTCTTAAACACTGGACACTCTTCTGCAATCTAATTTTTACAAGAATGCCAAGGACAAGGCCTGAGATTTGGTGGAGATACACAGGACGAAGTCTAGCATAACTGTTTTCTGCTATCTCTCTTTATCTCCTTCTAAAATGAGAACAGAAATTCTATGAAACACGGAGCACTGTTTCAAAACTACTGCATTAGATAGCATACTCTGATTTATTTCATTTCTAGGTATTACATGAAATATTTATTGTCGTTGAGAGGGAAAATCTGGATTAATGTCCCCCTATCATGAAGCCAAAATTAAGAGGAGTAAGAGAAAGAAAACACCACTCTTATGAGTTTTGATTTCTTTCCTCTCAGCCCTTTTGCCCAGCTAATCCAATAAAGTTTAATATTTCACCTCCGTATTTGTTAAGTCTTGATTAGGATCATTACACATAATTTTAAATAACTTAAAATCCTGCTTAAATCTTTGTGCCAATGCACCTTAGATGAATACATTTCTATCACTGTCTGTTCTTAACCATGTATTTCATGTTCATATATTGGATTACACAGGATGGTATTTAACTTACCTAGGTTGTCAGGTCAGCTGTCTGGGTATTGTAGCGATGGTCTTCAAATAACCCTTATTTTACTTAATAATGTTGCCGAAGTGCAGGGGTCGTGTTGCTGGAAGCTTTGATTCAGTATATTGTTATAAGTATTCTATCTTGTTATTGTTGTTCTTTGTCTATCATTAACAGATAATTTATATATAAAATTAACCTAGGTGTGTATGTACAGGGAAAAATCATAGGATATATAAGATTCAATATTAAGTGCAGTTTCAGGCATTTACTGGGCACCATATTGAAAAGGGGAGCAATCTATTCCATATTGAAAAGGGGAGCAACTGTGTCACCAGACAAAAATATTCAAGAAACATAGTAGGTCATGTGGGAGAATGAGAGCCAGTATTCACTCATTTAAAAAACATTTAAATCCAGGCACATTGGTACACACCTGTACTCCCAGCAGCTTGGGAGGATGGGGCAGGAGAGTCTCAAGTTCAAAGCCAGCATCAGCAACATAATGAGGACTTAAGCAACTTAGTGAGACCCCGTCTCAAAATGAAAAATAAAAAAGGCTTGGGATGTGAGTCGGGAGTTGAGCAGCCCTGAGTTCAATTCCTGGTACGAAAAAAGTTATTATTTAAAATATATATGTGCATTGAAAGTAGATTCTATGGCACTTTAAGAACTGGATTAAAAAGCAAATTTATATTGTCATAATAAATGTTATAGCCTAATCCATAAAAAATCCTATTAATACCTGTTACTAACTCCACTGAACTTTAAAGGACAAGACAGTCAATAATCATGATCAAGACTGTTGAATATCATGACATTTGCTATATAAGCAAGTCTACACAGCAAAGCAATGAAGTAAGTATTTTCTGTTAGGGCTATATAGACAAAGAATGACCATATGCTTCAGAACACTGAAAAAAAACCCAACAATAATAAAATAGAAAAAAAATAGACATTCTGAAGATCTGGCCTAAAATGTGATGATTTTGTTTATTACTATAAAACAATTCAATCATGTAGAGATAAATTTTGCATGAAATCAAAAAGAAATTGTTTGAAAGGAACTAACTTAACTTTAGGGGGCTGAGTCCAAGACTTTTAATAGGTATCCTGCTGCTCATTGTGTCCACGAATAAAATATAGTGTTCGTATTTACTGGGTTAGGCAGAATAATGGCCCTCTACAGCTACCCACATTCCAATTCTTAGAACCTGTAAATATATTGGAGAAAATAGCACAAAAGTACTTTGCAGTTGGAATTAAGGTCATGTATCATAAAGGAAAGAGATGATTTTAGGTTATTCAGATGGGCCAAATGCAAACATTGGGGTCTCTAAATGTACAACAGGGATGCAGAAAGGTCCCAGAGTTGTGGTAAACACATAGTAAGCTAATCATTGTTGACTTTTATGGTGTAAGAAAGGAACTAGAATAAAGAAATGTAGTAGCCACTAAAGCTGGAAACAGCTCTCTGCTGTTAGCCATCAAGGAAATGCAGGCCTCAAACATAAAACCACAAGCAGCTAAAAGGGATGCTGCCTTGCTGACACTCAATTTTTTTGAATTGACAAAGAGTTTTATATGTATATATATTCATATAAAAATTTTATATATGCATATAAAAATTTTAATATATTGTTATAAATGTTCTATTTTGTTATTTGTCTATTATTAACAGATGATTTATATATTAATGTTAACATAAGTATGCACATACAGGGAAAAATCATAAAACACATAAGATTCAACACTGTGGTCTCAGGCATTTTAGGTGATATTTCAATAGAGATTTACATTGTAGAATGATTAAATCAAAATCACTTAAGAAATAATTATCACTACTCACATATTGTTTTGTGGTGAAAGCATTTAAAAGCTACTCTTTAAACCAAATATATGTAAATTGAAATATTATATACAATGTTTTATTACTTATTATAATGATCATTCCATCAATAGACATCTGAAGCTTACTCATTCCAACTGTAATTTTGTATCATTTGATTAATATCTGCATTTTCTTTCCCACCCTTAACCTCCCAGTCTCTAATAACCCTTATTCTACTATCCACTTTCATGAGATTAACTTCTTCAGATTCTAACAATGTCACTTCTGCATATATACCCCAAGGAATTGAAGTGTGAATGCTGAAGAGATCATCTGTGCTCCCATGTCATTGCAGCATTATTCACAATAGCCAAAATATGGAAATAACCCACATCCATGGTTCTATAAACAGATAAAGAAAATGTAATCTATATACTACTCAGCCTTAGAAAAGAAGAAAAGTATGTCATTTGCGATGACATGGATCCATATGAAGGACATTAAGCTAAGGGCACTAAGTCAGGTGCAGATAAGAAATACCACATGATTCCACCCACATGTGGAAGCCAGGAAGAAAGGTAATCTTAAGACACAAAACTGAGAAAATAAATTTAAATCGTATTAAATCACTTATGTTAATATTTTATGCTTATTAAAGACTAATATGCATATAAATTACTTTGTTTCTCAACTCCACAAACATAAAAGGAAATTATCCTCAAAAGCCCTGCATTTTAAGATAAAAATAAAAGTTTTGAAAATATTAACTACTTATCTGGAACAAATTTTATTTTTCCTATGTATTTATATACATTAATATCCATACTCCAACAAGCAAAATTAGTATTCTAAGAATGGATATAGTAGAAAAAGGGACAATTTGTGCTACAGTGAGACTTAAAATAAAAATAAAAGGTGGCATTAATCAGTGAGATACTCACTGATTATGAAAATATTTATTTTTATCTGGTCAGATACAGTCTGATAGAACTTATAATTTATAAAATTAACTAAGTAAATAAAATCTATTTTGAAGCTATTAAGATATCATAATAATAAATCAATTTATTGCAGATTCATTAATTTCATACTTGGTACTTTGCAAAGATCAGCAATTTATGTCTAATTTTTACAGTGTGGAAATATCATTTCTTGACACATACAGATGGTTTAATTTGCAGGAAGTAACGTATGGCCTAAAATGAGCAACGTATTGAAAACATTATGTTAAAAAAATGTAGCATACATAGTGGTATTTTTTTTACTTTTTTTTTTCATTTCTATTGGCTCTTTTTACTTACACATAGCAATAAAATATACAATGACATAATTATAAAAGCATGGAATATAATTTGCCTTAATTCAGTGTTCACTATTTCTCTATCCCCTAACTTCATACCATCACCTGTTCCCTTCCCTCTACTCTACTGATCTTTCTGCTATTTATTTATAGTTTTTTGCTCTTTTATTAATGTCTTGTGAATACACATAATGGTGATATTTGCTGTGGTATATTCACATATGTACATAGTAAATTTAAGTCAGTTTCATTTCCCTATCCCATCCATCCTCCCTTCATTCCCCGTTGTCTATTCCTCCGATCTTACTTGTTTCTTTTTTATCTGCTCTCCCCTTACTTTGGATTAGATTCTACATATCAGAGAAAAATTTGATCTTTGAATTTGGGGGACCAGCTTATTTTACTTAGCATGATGTTCTCCAGTTCCATCCACTTTCCAGCAAATGCCATACAGTTACTCTTCCTCAAGGCTGAGTAATACTCCCTTGTGTATATATGCCACATTTACTTTATCTCTTCATCTGATGAGGGACACGTAGGTTGGTTCCATAGCTCAGCTATGTCAATTATGCTGCTATAAACATTTATGTTTCTGTGTTACTGTAGAACGCTCATTTTAACACCTTCGGATATATGCCAATGAGTGGGATAGCTGGGTTATATGGTGGTTTCATTCCTAGATTTTTTGAGGAATCTCTATACTGCTTTCCAGAATGGTTGTACTAATTTGCAGTCCCACCAACAATGTA
The DNA here is from genome assembly GCA_020662805.1 of Glaucomys volans. Classification (NCBI taxonomy): domain Eukaryota; kingdom Metazoa; phylum Chordata; class Mammalia; order Rodentia; family Sciuridae; genus Glaucomys; species Glaucomys volans. Next base: position 26,949 of record JAJEJO010039655.1, on the reverse strand, counting down.
AGAATATATACCTTTTTTCCCCACATCCTCACCAATATTTATTGTGACTTGTATTCTTGATAATTACCATTCTCACTGGGGTGATATAAAAATCTCAGTGTTGTTTTAATTTGCATTTCTCTAATTGCTAGAAATATTAAACTTTTTTGTATTTGTTGACCATTCGTATTTCATTTTTTGAGAAGTGTCTGTTTAGTGCCTTTGCCCATTTATTGATTGGTTATTATTTTCTTTTGTTTTGGTGTTACATTTATTGGTCTCTTTGTATATCCTGGATATTGATGCCCTAAGTAGCAGGTGACAAAATTTTTTTTTCCCATTTTATAGTCACACTTAATTGTTTCCTTTGCTGTGCGGAAGCATTTTTTTTTTCATTTGATGCCATCCCATTTATTGATTTTTAATTTTATTTCTTGTGCTCTAAGAGTCATGTGAAGAAAGTCAGTTCATGAGCCAGTTCAGTGTTGAAGTGCTGAGCCTCCATTTTCTTCTAGCAGTACCAGGTTTCTGGTCTAATTCTTAGGTCTTGGGTGCACTTTGAGGTGAGTTTTGTGCAGAGTGAGAGATAGGATTTAAAGTTTATTCTACTACATATGGATTTCCAGTTTTCCCAGCACCATTTGTTGAGAGAAGCAGCTATCATTTCTGCAACGTAAGCTTATGGCACCTTTGTCTAGTATGAGATAACTGTATTTATGTGGGCTTGTCTCTGTGTCTTCTATTCTATTCTGTTGGTCTTCTTACTTGTTTTGGTGCCAGTATCATGCTGTTTTTGTTACTATAGCTCTGTAATATAATATATGATATCTGGCATTGCGATGTCTCTTCCTTCACTTTTCTTGCGAAGGATTGCTTTGGCTATTCTGGGCAACTTATTTTTTCAAATTAATTTCATAACTGATTTTTCCAGTTCTGTGAAGAATGTCATTGGAATTTTTATGGGGATTGCATTGAATCTGTGTAGCACTATTGGCGTTATGTTCATTTTGACAGTATTAATTCTGCTCATCTATGAACATGGGAGGTCTTTCTACCTCCTAAGATCTTCAATTCTTTTCTTTAGTTTCCTACAGTTTCATTGTAGTGGTCTTTCACCTTTTTTGTTAGGTTGATTTCCAAGGTCTTTTTTTGTTTGCTTGCTTGTTTTTGTGGCTATTGTGAATGGTATGGTTTTCCCAATTTATTTTAATATTCTTAATTGTAAATGAACACAAAATCTTTATTTTATTTTTATGTGATGCCGAGAATTGAACCCAGTGCCTCACGTACTAGGCAAGCTCTCTACCACTGAGCCACAGCCCCAGCCCCTTTTTCAGCAGATTCATCAATAGAGCACAGGAACACAAATGATTTACTTATGATTTTCTTATATCCTCCTTCTAGTCTTTCTTGTATCTTGCATTTTTTTCTGTATGCATTCATGAGCTATGGAAGTTTTCCAGTGAAATAGTTGTGGTCTTATAAATATGGGATCATGTTGCCAACAAACAGAGATAACTTGAACACTTCTTTTCCTATTCATACTTCTTTAATTTCCTTTTCTTGCCTAGTTGCTCTGGCTAGAGTATCAAAGACTGTGTTGAATAGGAGTGGTGAAAATGGGCATCCTTGTCTTGTTACTGCATTTTAGAGGAAATGCCTTCATTTTTTCCCCATTCAGAATAATGTTGGCCTTGAGTTTGGCATATATAGACTTTATAATATTGAGGTGGGTTCCTTCTATCCCTAGTATTTCTAGTGTTTTAAACATGAGTGGTTGCTGTACTTTGTCAAATGCTTTATCTCTATTTGTTGAGATAATCATGTGATTCTTTAAGTCTTTCTGTGATGAATTACATTTATTGATTTCTGTATGTTTAATCGACCTTGCATCACTGGGATGAATCCCATTTGACCATCGTGCACTATCTTTTTGTGGTGTTTCTATATGAAGTTTGACAATATTTTATTAAGGATATTTTTCATATATGTTCATCAAGGATATTGAAGTTTCCTTTCCTTGATGTGTCTTTGTCTAGCTTTGGCATCAGGGTGATACAGGCTTTGTAGGAAGTGGCAGATTTCCTTACTTTTCTATTTCATTGAATAATTTGAGGAGGATTGATATTAGTTCTTCTTTAAAGGCCTGGTAGAACTTGGCTAAGAATGTATCTGGCCATGGGCTTTTCTTTTTTGGAAGGCTTTTGAATGACTGTTTTAATTTTGTTACTAGAAATTGACCTGCTTGTATTCTATGTTGTTCTGGTTCAATTTGGGTAGGTCATATGTCCCTAAAAATTTGTCCATATCTTCAATATTTTATTGCTTATAAGAGTTTCAGTTTTCATAATAGTTTCTGATAATTTTTGGATTTTGGATTCCTTTTCATCTCCTATTTTGAAAATTTGGGTTTTTTTCTCTTTCCTTTCGTGGTTTTGATAAGGGTTTATCAATTTTCTTTATTTCAGAAAGAACACAACTCTTTGTTTCATTGATACTTTGTGTTATTTTTATGTAAATCTCAATTTAATTGATTTTGGATTTGATTTTAATTATTTCTTCTCTTCTATTGATTTTGGTTTTGTTTTGTTCTTCTTTATCTAGGGCCTTGAGCTATAATGTTAGTTAATTTATTTGATATCTTTCCATTCTTTTAGTGTATGAACTCAATGCTATGAACTTTCCCCTTAGAACTAAGCTTCATGCTATTTCAGAGATTTTGATATGTTGTGCCACTGTTCTCATTTACCTCCAAGTATATTTTTATTTCTCCCCTGATTTCTTCTGCTATCATTCATCATTCAAGAATGTATTTTTAAATCTGAATATATTAGATTGCTATTTTTAACTTATCATTGATTCCTAATTTCATTCCATTATGAGGTGATAGAATGCAAAGTATTCTGTCTGTTTTGTGAATTTGCTAAGATTTGCTTTGTGATCTAAAATATGGTCTATTTTGGAAAATGTTCCATGTGGTCCTCAGTCATCCATGGATGAAATAGTCTAAAGATATTTGTTATGTCCAAATAATCAATTGTATTTTTTAGTTCCATAGAACATTTGCTTAGCTTTTGTTTGGATGATCTATCTAGTGGTGAGAGTCATGTTAAAGTCATTCAATGTATTATTGTCTATTTGATCCTTATCATTATATCCTGTTGTTGTATGATTCCCTTAAGCAGTATGAAATGTCCTTTGTCTCTTCTGATTAATTTTGGCTTGAAGTCCACTTTATTTCCCTTTCTCCAGCAGCCTTTAAAATTTTATTCTTGTTCTGTATGTTGGGCATTTTCATAATGATGTACCTTTGTGAGTCTGTTGTAATTTTGTGTATTTGGAGTCCTGTAACTTCCTCTATTTGATTTTACATTTCTTTCTTAAGGTTTGGAAAATTTTCTGATATTATTTTGCACCACAAATTAATTTCTTTAGTTTGTGTTTTAGATCCTTCATCTATCCCAATGACTCTTAAATTTGGGCTTTTAATGTTATCCCATATTTCTTGAGTATTCTGTTCATAATCTCCTGATATCTTTGCACTATGGCCAACTTTATTTTCAAGATTATATAATTTATCCCCAAGGACTCAAAATCTGTCCTTAATGTGGTCTAATCTATTGGTGATGATTTCCATTGAATTTTTAATTTGATTTACTGATTCCTTCATTTTGAGAGTTATTGTATGATTTTTTTTGAGAATCCTTCTTTATTGAAGTGATATTTAACCTCCTATATGTTCCATCTGATTTTACTCTTTACAGCATCTTTAGCTCATAGACCAGTTTAACTCTAAAATTTTCTAAATTTCATCTCTGACATTTTATTTACAGTAATGTTAATGAAGCCTTTTGTTGGAACATTATGGGTTGTTTGTGATAATTTGAACCCTTGCTTTTTTCATATTTTTTGTATGTGTACCCATCTATCAGTATAGTTATGAATTCTTCTTTTAAGTGAAGGACTGATATGTAAGTTGTTTTGTTAGAAGCCCTATGTTGGGTGAATATTTAGATAATGATATTTTAATTCAATATGTGAACTCTGCTGATCCCTACATCAGCTCTCTTTTAAGAGATACCACTGAGCCCTATTTCCTGTAATCAGAACCAAGTCTTATACTATTCAACCTTGCAAATTTTGCAAATTGCAAAATTTTTGCAATTACAGAAATTTGTTCCAATTGTTCTCTGCAATTCTTCAAATTCAGTATAAAAATTTAATAAAATTCTGGAGCAAGTAAACAAATCATAGTTAAGATTAATAAGCTTACTATAATCTTTAGTGAATGCTAAAAGGAGGGAGAAAAAAGTTTGTGTAAAAGAAGGACAGAAAGCTACGTAGACAGTGAATGAATAAAAGAGAGAGGAAAGAGAATTCGTAAAAGGGTAATTTACACCAAGGTAGAAAGGAAGAATAGATGAATGGGTGTTATTTAAGGTAGTAGTTGATAGTGCAAGGAGATGAGCAGGGGGTTAAAAAAGCAGGTATAAACTAGAACTTGGGAAACAAACATAGGAAGATTGATTTCAATCAAGGCTTTAAACCATTGGATGAAATACATTCAAATGGGTTGGAAGTACAATGTTGCCTATTTGATTAACAACTATCATTCAACCTAAGGAGTTATTACATTATCAAAGTGTACATTAGAGATTTTTACAGTCTTAGAGGGTACAGTGTTGTGAGTTGACTGATCCTAAAGTTGCAGAAGTTCAGAGTGCAGGCTCTGAAGGCTTCTGCTCGCTGTGGGGTGCACGCATATCTGCTCCCCTCTGCTAGATTATTTTCACAGCAGTGAAGATCCTGGTAGCTCTTCCTGTGACTGGAACTCTGGTTGTGGCTTTTCTGCAGGTGTTCTGTGGTGCAGAAGCATTCCTGCTGATGCCTCCACTCTCTCAAGTGCAGTAGTGAGGGTCTCTGGTGATTCACCTGGACTCTACTTTCCCCTGCCCCAGATTGGGAATGGAGGACATTGATTCTGTTTGCTTGAGTCTGGTGCGAGGTTTCACAATTTTCCAAACATTGCCCTATCACTTGCCAGATGTGATCATGGTTCAGACTGTGCACATGTTCAGGCTGGAGACCATTTCTTCTGCATAGCCTCTGGTAGTTTCCTGGTAGAGTCCATATGTCACTAGATATTTAGGCTGCTTCCCTCCTGGTAAGGTGCTCTGATCCTGGGGACTGACCCTAGGCTTCCCATGGTGCCACACCCAGTGCCAGTGACTGGAGACTGGTAATTCTATTTTTCTTTGTTTGGGTCTAAAGCTGCTTCATTGTAGCCTCTGTCTGCCCAGAAGTTTATGCCCTTACCTGTGTGACAGAGGCTAAGAGGGCCTACACTGGCTCTTCCCTTTTTCCAGGTCCCTTCCAGCCAGCTCTGTTCCCCTTGCTTGCAGTAAATAAGGAGAGGGAGAGGTTCCTGTAATCCCAGACACTCCAGAGGCTGAGGCAGAAGGATGAGGAGTTCAAAGCCAGCCTCAGCAATTTAGCAAGGTCTTAAGCAACTTGGTGATTCTCCATCTCTAATAAAAACTAAAAAGGGCTGGGGATGTGGCTCAGTTATTAAGTGCCACTGGTACCAAAAAAATAAAAAAATTAAAAATGAGCACATAAAGGAAGGAGATGTCATGTTTCAAGCCAAAACAAATCTTTATGGGATTAAAAACTCTCATTTTGCTCTGTAGATATAGATTTTTAAAGTCTGCTATAAGCAAAGTTAACATAAAAATTACATGTGATTTTAGTTTTTGAAACCTTAATTTAAAATAGAGATACTAGGTTTTTGACTTCCACTTCCTGTATAGGATAATTTTCAAGTATTGCAACATATTTCAAACATTTTTACAAAATCAAAAATATTTTTTAAGTTTTTCTTAAAGGGTTTTGTGTACTCAGAAATTTATAAACTGAAATGAAATAAAACATGAGATATGATTAACATTTACTGCAGCCTGAAGATGAACCAAGAAGACTAAAATTTGTACTGCTAAAATTGGGTTCTGAATGTGTATACTCAGACCTGATTTTCTCAAAGCCTTCACATGATTTTCTCAAAGGAAAAAGAAAAGCAAAGTTATATAAAATCAATGGATAAAAAAATTTTTCAAAAGAAGAAAGTTTATAACACTGGTCCCTTCTATATTATTAGTTTGTCACACAGTGGTTCTTCAATGCCATTTAAATAGATGGCTAATTTTTATGTGATTCATTATTTCTGTCAATTTCTCTAACTTTAAAATATCTTTATAAATTATTCCACAAAATGTGCTTTTTTAGCAAGATTCGCACACTCTTACAAATTTTTCAAAATAATTTTTGGCTTTAATTCAATTTTGAAAATCATAACAGACAAAAAACACTAATGGTTCCAAGTGTATCTCATTCATACCATTGAGTATACTTGACTCATTTTAGAATGTTTAGCAAATTTTAAAATAATATTTCTATAATATAATCATTCTGAATATGTTTATTCCTACTTTGAAACTTATATTCATTTTTACCATTAATCATACCACACTAGTATTGTCACTTAATTTGCTTGTACATTATCTTATCTTATTTTCATTTAAACTACGTATCATTCACTTGTTTGACTTTCTTTCTCTGTTTTATTGTTTTTTATTTTTCCCTTTCTCTTGGACTTAGATTGGCACCCAGGATCTCACACATACTAGGCAAATGATGTAGCTCTGAGCTCTATTTCTAATCTCCTTTGATTTTCTTTTAAAAATCTTCAAAAATAACTATGAAAAACAAAACATGGTGAAATTGAAGACCATAATTTTTAAAACTATATATTTAAAGTTCCAAGTTTACATAACTTAGGTGTACAATAATTTGCAAGTTACTGAATATCTTTCTCACTATGATCATGTGCAAAATTATGACAAAATATTTGCTTCTTTCAAACTTGTGCTCATGATTTAATAGATTATATGTATAAGCAATCTAAAAATACTTGATGTGTAAGTCATTAATAAATATTAACAAAATTAATGGCATACCTATAGTGAACTATCTGACCATCTGAAAATCATGAAGATTTTTTTGTGTTTTATTATAGACTGCAACACAAAAGTGTGTTGAAAATAATTTTGAGATTTTATTAGTTTGGGTTTTGTGTAGCATGTGGTCAATTTGTTAGCTTTTTTTTTCTGCCTATGTATTATCGGGTGCCTGTGTCTATTAAAAAAGGGAGAAAGCTAGTATTTCTATACTTACAGTAAAATAAAGGTTAATTTTATTACATAGTTTCTTACATGAGTTCTCTGAATTATTTTCCAAGGATATCTATTGTCTATGATTTTTATATTCAACATCTTTAGCTTACATCCCAGAATATTCTTGGACCTAAGAACCAGAATAGTTAATGTTCTTTAGCTTTGCCTTATATCTAAAGTTGTAAACTGAGACTAATGATAGAACAAATTTTCCATCTAACTATTAACTTTCTAAAATAGTTATAAAACAAATAAAGCAACTATAAATTTTCTAAAGTACCCTCCATATATCATAGGCGCACATAAACATGCACAAAGGAATTTATAAACATTTTCATTCTCTCAGTGATCTGTAAATAATAATTATCATATATTTATTTATTTTCATTAATGAGCTACATGAATTTTTCCTTAACTTCAACATAAATTGACTTTATGGGGAAAAAATTATTCTGTAATTGCCCCTTGGCATCAAGCAAATATTATTATTAGGTCAATTGGCAAGAATTTTCTAACCTCATACTCCAAGGTTTTTCTGAATGATTTTGCCAAAAAAATGCAAATTTAATACTTTTTCTTACCTTAACAATGATTTTATTTTAACACTCTATTAGCTAAATAAAATTTAGAAGTTCTATGTCTCTCTCCTAAAAAATTGGTACAGAATTTTAGCAAAATTATATAGAAGTTTAGCGGTATAATAAAATTACTATATAATACAGTTTCTGAGAGTCAGGAATCCAGGATTAGTTTCTCTGAGTGCTCTGGTCTGTGACTCATCAGGTTGGAGTCAATCTACATTGAGGCAATAATCAACCTAGCTCTTGACTAGACCTGGAGAATGTATTTCCAGGGTAACACATATTACATTTTAATCATGAGAAATATCTGTGAGTTCCTACCACCTCATTTTGTCATAAACACACCATAAACATGCAGAATTATAGGAAATGTGCCCTAAAATAATGTGAGATATTCTTCTTAAAACCAATTCAAGAAGCTATGTAGTCCTAGAAAAGAAAATTTAGATTTATATATTTTACTTAATATAAAGTCCATACGTGAAACACTGACAAATTTGGAAGAAAAGATTGTATCACTGGCACTACCAATACTAACAACCCTTTCTTAGTCCTCCTTCGAGTACTTACAAGGAAGTTGAAAATATCTTAGTTTTCTTCTTTTCACCTGTATATTTTTTCTTCTCTCATACTATTTACTCTTCTATTTTTTCTTGAAGACTTCCATCAGAATGCTCAGTGGAGCTTTCCAAGTACTGGGAAAATCAGTATCTAAATATTACTATTGTTATTATTTCATTCATTTATTTATTTATTTATTTATTTATTTATTTTGCAGTGCTGGGGATTGAACCCAGGGCCTTGTGCTTGAGAGGCAAGCACTCTACCAACTGAGCTATATCCCCAGCTAAATATTATTATTCTTGAAGAACTTATATGCAATGTTTATAGTAGTACCAAATAAGAAAGCATGCTTGTCAAAAATGCACATACATTCCTACAAATAAATGAACATGTACATGCTCATTCCCCTCATTCTTCCTGTCATTAGTATGCATCTTTCCCTCTCTGCTGAAATCAAATTATCTATGATGAGGTATAAAGTCTTCATGTTTCATCTGCTTTTGGTCAGTTTGTTGATTCTTTTTCCAGTGGTGGATTCTCATAGAGCTTTTCTAAATACATGAAAATTCTCAGGTCAGAAACAAGATTATCAAAATTTTAAATGTGACCACTTTGAAGTCACAACCACATGAGTTCAATGTGGAAGTAAATATTTTGATTAGAAGATCATATGTAAAGTCATTCTATTAGTTTAACAACAGAATGACGTTTAACATTATATCAATACTTCTCTTTTTGTAGGTTAACTTTATGCACAATTACATTTCAGCTAATGAAGTGAACCATTTAATGACAAGTACAAATATCATTAATATCTTTGGAGTCATATATTATATTAGATAAGATTTATCAAATTCTTCAGGAAAATGAGTTAACATGAAGTATAAACTTTCACTGATAATTTGTAAAGTATATCTATCAGGTATTTTAATACTAAACATTCTAAAAATTAAAATCCATTTTTGTGTATGTTCACAAATTACTTTATGTTGTATTTTTTATCATTATTCCAATTATTAATATGTATCAATTTCTCATTGCCGTCTGCATACTCTTTTGACCAAAGTGTAATGAATGCTTGAAAAAAGTCTTCTCATTTTAATTCTGAAATCCCATAGTATGAATTGCTTAATTTTCTTTTAGCTGTTTGGCATCACTCATCTTTTTTTTTTTTCCTAAATTTTGCATTTACAGCAATTATTCCAACAAGGTATCTGCATGGAGGCATTTTAAATTTATTTTCCAATTAGAACTACCCTGACTGGCGGAACAAGAGAAATGGCAGATTGGAGTTTTAACATGATTTCCTATTCATCTTTGCTGCCAAGGCTAAACTTGTAATTAAGGGATAATCCCACAGCAAGACCAGGCACATAAGCAAGTACACACAACACAAGCCTGTTTATGGGGAAACTTTATTTAGTTCTTGGTTCACAGAAATATTTTTATAAAGGTTATGAAAATAATTATCATAATAACATATTTAACTTCTCGTATATTGAATCTGAGCATTTAATGCATTCATTCTTAGAGGAATCCATAAAAATTGATGAATAGTTTCTAAATCGTAAAAAAATTACCAGCTTCACAAAAATCTGGGTTTTTGTGGGCTTTGAAATCAGACAGACCCTTTTTTCTTTCACTAACACATTCACATACATTTTCTTCCATATCTTTCTTAGGCTTCCATAACAGGGGATACACAGTGAAGATTAAATAAAAGACAATCTACTGAGTTTTGGTCATGGCTTATGTGTATTCCACTTAACCTCCTACCATAAATGTTTAAAGAGCAGGAAAAGAAATGAGTTGACAATTAAAGACACGGAACAATTCAGAGACGTGATCATTTGTACAAGAAAAACAAAGGAGGCAAACTCCATATTCATTCCAATGTTCTAATTGGAGGCACTTTCCAACTACACAGAAGAAATGAGATCCCGAAAAAACAATGTTGCCATTGGATAAGGGAAAAAGAGATCAGAGTGTGGCTTCCTAATGGAATTGAAATTAATAATAGAGACTGGAATCCTGTCAAGACCAGAGTTCCAGAAAGCTCAACAGGTTTCAAAGTATTGAAATTGTTCATGAATATCCAGTGGTCAAAACTGAATTGCATTAGAGCTCAAAAACAAATAAGAACAAAATATAAAATATCTCCAACTATTTGGAAACTTATATTCCCATTTCTAAATAAACATGTAAAAAATTGAAGAGAAAAAAGAGAAAGTTTTTTCAACTGAATCATAATAAAAATGCAGAATTTCCAGAGTGCAGTTAAAGTAGTTTTAGAGTGAAGCTATAAATACAAATATTTACATTAGTAATCTAATGATCCAGGGCATTGATTCATGTGTTTATTTGGATCTGTATCTCTTCTTTGGAAACTGTTCAAATCTTTGGCAAACATGATTTGGTTGTTCAGGTTATTATTGAAGAGTTCTCTACAAATTCTAGATAAAGCCCCTTATCAAATGTGTACATTGCAATGATTTTCTCCCAGTCTTTGGCTGATGTGTTCATTTTGTTAATAGTCTTTTAAAGAGCAGAGTCTTTAATTTAAATGAAGCCAAATTTTAATCTGCTTTTAAGACCCATGCTTTTGAGTTCCCTCTAAGACACCTTTGATTAAATAAAGATCATAGGCTTTTTCTTTTACATCTATCCCTTGAAGTTTTATAGCAAATCTACATGTTTCTTTATGATCAAAGTCAAATTGATTTTGTATCTAGTACAACGCAAGATTTGAAGTTCTTTCTTTCTTCTTTCTTTCTTTCTTTCTTTCTTTCTTCCTTCCTTTTTGGAAGTATTTAAGTATTATATCAATAATTCTTTGAAGACTATCATTTCTCCAATCACTTTAATGTGGTTGTCGAACATTATAATTGATTATATGCACTAGGTTCTATTTCTAGATTCTATTATAATTGATTGATCCATGCTTTTATCTACACATCAAACCCATACTGGTTGGATATCACAAAAATTATCTTTTTTCCATCAAATGGTATTTTGACAACTGCGTATTCATATATGGAAAAATCTTGAAACTAACATAACACAATACAAATAATTAAGTCTACATGGATCAGAGACCTAAAGGTTAATACTAAATATATAAAGCTTCTAGAAGGTAACATAGAAAAATATGTTTATGTTCTTTGGTAAGGAGAGAAAAAAATCATAGGACAAAGAAAATCACTATGAAATTTAAAAAAAACATTATATTCAATCAAAATAAGGGGTACATGCCTAATCAACAACATACTTAAAATAATAAATAGGCCGGTCACAATGGGAAAATTAATAAATAATGGAAATATGTGTTTCTGGCAATGCCTTAAATACATAGACAAATCAGTGTGAGTATTTGTGTATGCGTATGTGTATACATAATTTCTACAAGTCAATAATAAAAGCAACCTGAAGAAAATGTTCAAAGAACCTTGACAGATACTTCAAAAAGAAGACAAGGATGTTCGTTTAATATGTAAAATTTTCTTCACATCATGAAGTTATAAGGGAGAAATAAAATCAGATGGTATTACAATAAAATTTTACTGTAGTCAATAATAACCTTAAAAGTAGAGAACATGCCCACTATGGGTAAGTTTATAGAATGACAGGAACTTTCATACATTGCTGTCAGGTGTGTGCAGTGGTGTGAACACTGTTGACAGCTATGTGACGATTTCTTATGAAGTTAAACACATACCTACTCTGTCATTCAGCAAAACCAGCCAAGATATGGTATCAAGAGAAATGATAGCTCTTAATCACAAACAAACTTTTATGAAAGTTTTCATAGTTTTATTTAAAATAGTTTAAAAGAAGAGACAATGCAGACATTCATCAATAGCAGAATAGACACCTTTTTCATATAAAATACTTAAAAATAGAACAATGCTGTTAAATCTATAAAACACTGTGTTGAGGATAAAAAGCCAGATGCACAAAAGCATAAATTGCATGATTTCATTTATATGAACCTTTGAAATCAGTCATACTAATGTAGGATGATAGAAATTTGTGTAATGCATGCTTCTCCAGGAGTGTGAAAATTGAGTGAAGGGCTGGAGGGAACTTTCTAAGGTGATGGAAATGATTTTTATCTTGATAGCAACATCAATTTCAGGGGTGTTACTTTTGTCAAAACACAGAAATCCTACTTTAGATATGCTTGTTTTGACAGTTGTCCCTAAGTTTCTGCAGGGTATTTGCTTTAGGACACCAAGTATATTTGAATCTGTTCTACACACATCCTCCCATATACTTTAAATCATTTCTAGAGTTCTCAATAACAAATACAATATAAATGGCATGAAAATCCCAGTTATAATATCTGACTCATGGAATAATGACAAAAAGCCTGCACAGGTTCAGAACACATATTTTTTTAATTGCTTGTGTTCTGCAATTGATAGAATCTGTGGATACAGAACCTAATGTTAAGTAAGAACAACTGTACATGGGTTAGAATTCAGTACAAAAGACAAAAATATAATTGCATCCTAAACACTTAGCATAAGATATAGCAGATAAAATATTCAATATATATTTGTGTGTGTGTGTACTCACATGTGGCTAAAGAGACAAAATCTATGTGATAGAAAGACTGCCTCTATATTGGTTCACTGAATCCTTAATAAATCAAATTAGTATACAACTGAACTGAGTATCAAAATAAATGTAAACTTGTAGTAATACAAAAGTTATGCCATCACATCCACATATCTGCTCTCTGAAATCAACATTCTCCCTGTTTTGTTACAAGAATGAAGCCACAAATTAACAGATTTGTGAGTCCATCTGGTACAGATTAAAATAGCCCTGAACTGTAATACCCATAGCTATTGCACACATTCTACATTGCTGTTGATGTGCACGGTTTAAGTAGTATGTAGAGTTTTCTAAATTTCCATCTCTCTACCATATATGTTCCTACCTTGCTGGTGACCTGAAGGTTTTCATATTACCTTCCTGAGATCAGAATCATAGACAGGTACAGAGTTAAGGGGAATGTTGGTCATACTATTAGTGACATCATAGAACATTATCGTAAAAGTGAAGGAAAAACTCCTAACAGAAACAGGGAAGATTTTATAGGTAGACCCAACGGTAATTTTTGATTCATAATGTGAAAGTTTAAGGGCAGAGAAAAAATAATATCATGACATTGTGGATAGTTTGACGTCACTTTGAAAATGCATTCAAGTGTATTGTAACCAAGATGTCTCCAACCTTCACCTCATTTGGACAAAACTTTTAGACTGCTTTCTTCCAGTCTATATGTCCCTCGACTCTTTTCTTATTTCCTTTGAAAACTTGTAAATTCTCTCTCTGGTATAGACATCTCCTTCAAATCTCTTTCCAGTTATAAGATCTAGGTCTTGTCTTTTTCAAAGATCTGATACCCATTTTCTTTGAAATACAGACATAGAAAGAGATGACACTCCTGTGTCTGAGACTCTGTGGGAAAGTAGGAGACAAATGGATGTGGGTTCCTTGTCCCAAACTATAAAATAGCTCCCATGATGAAGATTGGAGAAAGTTTACTTTTATATTGAATAAGAACAATCAGCAAACAAGGCAGTATATGATAACCTAGCAACCACCCAAATATTAAAAACGCCCAGCCCTTTGTTTCAGGGAGTTGGTTCCTGCCTCTCTCCCCCATTGCAATAATCGCTAATAAATTGTTCCCTTTCTGTTTATAACTTTGCAGTGTAATTATTACTTTGACAGTTGCTTATCTTCCTTACAGTCTTCTAGAGAGTTGTCCATCTTCTGACTTGCTTTTAGGCCCAGGGAGGTCTCGGTTGCTTTCTTTAAATCCAGGGAATTTCCCTAAGCAATATTGCTTGAAACATATTGATGTCCTTCCAGAGAATAGTGGCAAGTAGGTTTGGACCAATCAGCTAGAGAAAAGGCACATTTTTCTGTGGCATTCAAAATCTGTCTTAGAGTAAGCAATTCTTAAATGACAGCCACTGTTTCTTCGATATTGCGTGATACCTCTCTTCAGATGCTGACGCGTTGTATTTGAGGAATTGTGTAAACAGATGTGACAGTTAATGAAGCTGCTTCCATACACCGCAAATCTATGCAATGCTTATTTCTTTGTAAACACAACTTCATCATCGTAGAAATCTTAGTGACCCATATTGCAAAATGCATCAGAACTTCCTTTTTAAATAATACTGCATTATCTATCCAGGCAGTTGGAGACTGACTGCTTCATTAGCAAGTCAATGTTCTTCCAAGCTTCCTACTGATGCTGTGATGTTTCTATCAATGCACATTGTTCTCTAATTGGAACTGACATTTACTATTTGAATGTTTTAAAGTGGAATATTACCAGTTAAATCAATAGATATCCTTTGAAAAATATGTAAATTTGCAAATGTATGCATCTTTATCCATCTTTTCCCTCTTCAAGAATTCCAAATTTGCAAATCAAGCATACCAGAGAGCAAATGTTCTGAATGGTTTAATTATTCCATCTGCTTTGAAGAAATAGAAAGAGACAATGCTTCAGATAATCAACATTCAATTATTTAGAACTATATCGTCTGGATTCATCACTTAGAATTGGTCTTGACAGATAATATTTTTTAATTTGAAATAATTTTATTTTCTTTGATTTTTCACACTTTTAGGCTGTTCAAAAGAATAGCTTATTGAATTATATGGAAAAATCTCTATTATAAGAACGGTTTACTCTTTTCAAGTTCTTTTTAATTTTATTTATTTATTTTTTTGCCATGTATTATTTTTTCTCTCTTTTTAATGTCCTTTTTGTATTTAATTTAGGCTTCTCATGTACCTGCTCAATGGTCATTAGATTTTAATATTCACTCATAAGACAGCCAAATACAATTAAATATTCAATTAAAATTATATTCCAATTTGACCAATTTTTTCATTATGTATATATTTAAGATATTGTTGATAAATTTTAATTAGTTAAGTAAATAGATAACATGGTTAAATAAATCCTGTTTAGCTGCCATAAGGTCCAAATGAGTTAACAAGTCTCTATGCTGGACATCTAACAAGGACTCCTTTAATATTGGAGATTTAAAGAAGGATCCAGTCCTAGTCCTGACTGACTACATTTTAGACCCTAAATTGTTAATGGCCAGCTCTGTAGGCAATCAATTGTACTTTTAATAGAAACTGGCCCCCAAACAATATCAATTTCCCTGGCACCAGTAGGACTCCTGATGGACCCCACAGAACAAGATCAACCAGACCACAATCTAACCAAGGTTGCCCCAGACTCCTACCACTTTTACTCTTCCCCTGTATAAATATAGGGCAATTGTCAGTACAAGGAGGACAGGTCTTACATGGCTGGGTCCTTTCTGGGTGTGGCCACATTGCAAATGAATTCTTTTCCTGCTCTCACCACGATGGGTTTCTTGTTTGGTCTATTGGGGTAGATGGCTGACTCTAGCTTGTTGGGAGCCCTAGTGTCAGGCCTTTGACCAGGACTCTGCCAACAGAAATTCAAATAAGAATATGATGCCTTTTTTAGGTCACCTGATCTTGAACAAGGATCCCGAGAAGAGTCAATGGGGAAAAGAATATCCTCTTCAAAAAATGAAGTTTAGAATACTGGATATCCACACAGACAAGGAAAGAAAGAAAGAAAAGATGAGAAAGAAAAAAAGGAAGAAAAAAAGAAAATTGAACACATATTTTATGCAACCCACAAAACCCATATCAAATAGATTAAATATTAAAATGTGGGTAGGGGGTAAGAGAAGAATGGAGGAAATTTGGATTGTGTAGAGGGAAATGAGCTGGGGAGGGGCAGGGGTGTGAAAGATGGTGGAATGAGACAGACATCATTACCCTATGTACATGTGTGATTATACAAACGGTGTGAATCTACATGTGTGCAACCATAGAAATGAAAAGTTGTATCCCATTGGGTACAAGAATCAAAATGCAGTCTGTAAAAATAAAAAATCTTCAAAAGAATAAAAGAAAATCGGCATTGTATATCCTACAAAAACTTATGGTAAAAGTGATTATAAAGAGTTTATGTCAATAACTATTAAAAAAATTTTAAATCTATAAAAAGATGAAAATGTAAACTCTAGAAGAATTAAAAGGCAACATAGTGGATGCTCTTGACATTGGTGTTGGTGATGATTTCTTGGGTATTATACCAAAAAGCAAAGGCAACGAAAGCTAAATTGACCTACAAGATTATATCAAACTTGTTTCTGCACAGCAAATAATAAAAATATGAGCAGGAATCTATGTATTGCAAAAGAAATATTTGCAAGCCATATACTGGATGATAAGCTAATATCTAACACTTATAAGGAATCCACACAATTCAATAGCATGAAAACATACCACCTGATGATACGTTATCCAAACAGTTCTCCAAATGATACAGAGCAGGAGACCTGCAGAGCTGGAGCAATTGGGGGTAGTCACAGCCACAGGCTTTTGGGATCTCACAGAAAAGATTTCAGACAAGTCATACACAGTAGGAAGGAATGAGTTTATCAGAAAGATGGAGAATACAGACATTAAGGATAGCTTGAATGGGTCCATATGACCCTGAGAGAGTTGGGGTTTTTTTAAGAGTTTCGAGTCCCATTTTTCTTGCCTCAATTTCTCATACTGCTTGAAGTGATTTATTATCCCCCTTTGAATAGACCTGAGCAGACTTTCTTTGTGAGGTTCCTGATGTTCTGTTCACAAGAGATAGTTTGATAATAGAGGAGGGTCCTGGAGACGTGGTCATAAGAGGTAGTAATAACATGGTGTGAAATTGTAATTTTCTTAAGGGATTATAATTAACTATAGCTGGGGGAGGTTCTGATATACTGTAGCTGGGGGAGATTCTGACATACAAGGCCCCATTTTTCCTAAAGCTTTCTGCTCTCTTGAGATTCCCCATGATTTTATTTAATAGTTCCCATAAGAGATTATAGTTATCTATAGTTTAGGGAAATTTGGACATTCTGGCTACCATTTCCCAAGTGCTCACGCGCTGTGATAAAGACTTTTATTGTCTTCAGTTCTGTGATGAACTCTCTTCAACACTTATGTCTGATTTCCTCCCTGTAATGTATTACCCTTCACTGTCCTTCTCTCTACCCCAATGCTTATGGCCAGCTAACCTACCTATCATAAAAATGGCACAAAAATGACCAAGAGTTATATGAAAAGATATTCAATATCATTAGTTATGAAGGAAATGTAAACCTACATATCACCTCATGTGTTAGGATGACTATTATTAACAACACAAAAGATAACTTTGGGCAAGGATACAGAGAAACTGGAAGACTTGTACACTATTGTTGGTTACATAAACTTTTGCAGACAATGTAGTAAACAATATGGATGTTCCTCAAACATTTGAAAATATAGCTAGCATATAATTCATCAATTGCACTTCATGTATATACACAGAAGAATGAACTGAGAATCTCAGAGAAAGAGACAAGAGAAAGAGAGAGAGAGAGAGGGATCTGCACTTCCATGTTCATTGCAGAGCTATTCACAATAGGTAAGGAAACAATCCAAGTGTTCCTGGACAGACAAATGCACAAGAAAATGTGCCATAATTGTACAATGGAACATTAATTATACTTAAAATATGAAGAAAGTCCGACCATGTAGCACAACATGAATTAACAACTAGGAGATTATGTTAAATAATCCAGGATACTCAAGAGGAAAGGTGGAAGTGTGTGTTATCTCAGAGCATGCAAGTAGTGAGGGGGGCAATTTTGCTCCCTTGTAAACTGAAATACGAATGAGTGGGAGAATTTTCTAACCACTTCACTTTTTCAGGTCAGATGGAGATCAACATTGCTAATAGACATCAAGGCAGTTATCTGGCAAGATCGTGCTAACACATGCTCATCACTTGACTGAATCTAAGAGACTTACTACCTGAGTTGTTAACATAAGGTGAATTTTTCCAATGACATGAAGTATAACTCCCCTCTGCTTGGGATAATGATGCTTAGTCTTTCTCTATTTTCTAATAAAAAGATTAAAAATAGAAAGAATGATTCATTTCTTGATGATAAGTATGAAATTTATAGGGGAATATCTCATGCTTCTGTCATTTGTTACAGGCAATATAAATTATTTTAAGGTTGTAGAAAGGCTCACATTTTATTGGACACATGTTTTAAAAAGCAAATAGTTTTTTAGATGAAAAAAAAGACTCATATAAAATATAACCAATGTCTTTGCCATAGATTTCTCACTCCTTTCTAGTCACATGGATAATTTCTTTATTATAAATAATTAACATTTATTGGGTCCATCTTGTACATTACATTTGTATAAATGAAACAAATGTTCATGAAATGCTCTCCTTTTTTATTCCATTAGTAATTTTTTTTGTTTTCCAAATATTATTGAGGTGTAACTGAAAAACAAAAATTGTATAAATTTACAGTGTGTAATTTTATATTTGGATTATGAAGGAATTACCACAATCAAACATACCCATCACCATACATAGTTACCTTTTTGTGTGTGGTGAGAAACCTTAAGATCCACTCTCAGTACATTTCAAATATGCATGAAATATGTTACTACAAATAAATACCCTACTATATAGGACTTCACACACTTACCTTATAACTGAAAGTTTGTATTACTTGACCAATATCTCCCCCTTTTCCCCAACACCAATCCCTGGTTGTCACCTTTCTTATCTCTGTTTCTATAAATTCAACTTTTGGAAACTGTAAATAACTGAAATGATGCAATATTTGTTTTTCATGCTTGGTTCATTTCACCTAGTTCAAATGTCCTCTGAGTACATATATAGTATTCCAAGTGGCAGATTTTCTTATTTATTAGGGATGAATATCATTATATTTTGTGTGAGTGAGTGTGTGTGTGTGCGTGTCTGTGTAATTTTCATTATCCATTCATCCAGTGAGAGATATCTAGTTTGTTTCCATATCTTGGCTATATTGACTAATGTTTCTATGAGCAAGAGTGTACAGATTTTTTTTGCAGATAATTGTTTTTATTTTCTTTGTGTATATATTATTTTCTGTAATCAACCTAACACTTAAAATTCCCAAAAAGAGTGTATAAGTTTTTCATTGTCTTCACATCTCTTTCAATGCTTAATGTTTTCACTTTTTGATAATAGCTACTCTAACAGGTGTAAGATGGTATTTCATTGGAATATTGATTTGCATTTCCTTGATGATTAGTAATTTACATGCTTGTTGGTCATTTGTTTCTTTTTGGAAAAAAATCTTATTCAGGTCTTGGCTACTTTTTAACTGGGCTGATTTCTTGGCTTTTTTATTGTTGTTGTCTTGCTGTTGAATTGTGGATTTTTTTTACATATTTTGGATAATAGTCCATTATTACATAAGTGATTTGAAAATGTTTCTTCCCATTCCCATTGCTTTTTTGTTTGTTTGTTTGTTTTTTATTTTATTTTTTATTTACTTATTTTTTTTTTTACTTTACTTATTGATTCATTGTAATCAAATGGAGTACAGCTATTGTTTCTCTGGTTGTACACAAAGTAGAGTCACACCATCTGTGCATTAATACATGGACACAGGGCAATGATGTCTGTCACACATTCTGTTATT